>VWZT01012906.1:51200-92658 GCA_013397055.1 Pachycephala philippinensis | reverse complement strand
CCCCACAGCGACCGCAGCCTGTCTCCCCTCCGAAGCCGACGAGCGAGAGAGAGCTAGCCCCTTTCCCCAGCCCAAACCTTGCAGTATCTCTGCCCTTCCCAGAGAAACCCCTCAGATAAGAGAGTAGCCAGCAGCACCCTTCCCCTGAACCTTGGCCACTGCTTTTGTCTCTGTTAAGTACAGGTCGTTATTGTCTCTTAGCAACAGGTGGGAGACAACTCCCTGAGAGAAAGAAAACAAAAGGAGCAATCCTAACCTCCAACACACTGTGTTTAGACTTCCTACCACAGGAAAGAAAGGAACATAGCTTTTGAGCTGCCACTTTCTTTGCATGTGCTTCACCCTCACCCGCTTAACGCACTTGCACACGTAGACGGGTTGCACGCACAGCTGCACATGCAAAATCTGCCTCTATGTATTTGCAATTATTTACACACAAAAAAAAGAGGAAAAGAGAAAAAGAAAAAGCATCTTTCACATGTTGGTTTAAAAAAAGAATTAGACAAATGAACCTCACAAGTACATTTTTATTACTACCCCAGAGCAGGAACAAACCGTTTGGCTGAAGGTCCAGCAGCTGCTCTGAGCTGGTTTTCCTAACCAGTCTGCACCATTTTAAAGTGTGCACCACCTGACTTCTCATGGGAATGGCTCCGAGTTTTCCAACCAGCTTGCCTATACTGCAATACAGTGGAAAGCACAGACTGTTTGGGAAAAAACTGGCATGAGAAAATCCTTAATTAATTATGAAATATAATGCCAAAATTTTAACAAAATCAGAAATCTCCCTGAAGGCAATGTCATTCATGGCTCTTGGGGTTTTTTTCTTCTCTTTCAGAAACAGCACTACAGCCCTAAAGCCCACTGCAGAGTGGTCTAGAGCCAACCTCTGGCCACAGAGCACCTCAGAAACATCCTCAGAAGGCTTATTCATGTCAGGGTTCTTGCTCAGCTTTACACACCTAGAACATTTAGGCTACTCAAAAACACACCCATTTGGGGTGCCCAGACAGACCTAAACTCTTCACCCTATACTCAGTGGTAACCAGTCACATTTCCTCTTGGACAAGTGGAAAATTATGCCATTTTGTCAGGTCTAAGAGCTAGATGAGCCTAAAAATACTGCCTGTCCCACTGCCCCAAGCCAGCCCAGAGTCGGGTTGCACAGTTCCCCTTCAAATACATTTGTTTTCTTGTGACAGACTGAAGAAAATCTCTCTCTCATTGTGGCATTCCTTCTCTCCACACGCGTTCTTGCAGAACACAATCATATCACACACAGTCTTAAACTCCAGCTTCCTGTGAAACAGAGCGAAGAATTAGACCATTATATTTTAAACATAAAGGGGAAGTTGAGCTAATGAAGCTTGCTGCAGCCCCTGAACTGAAGGGCTCCAGCAGGCAGACTGCCCTCCCCAGCCTTCCCATGGCCTCTGACTGGCCTGGAGGGTCTGTGAGGCCGTGCTGCTACCGCCAGGAAAAGGCCAGCTCCACTCCGAGCTATTCACAGCTGATGGGTCCTCACAGTGTTCTGGGTTGTGGCAGGAGGGCAGGGTTGGCGGCTGTGTTTCTCACCTATGCATGGTCTAGAGTAAAGCTAAAAATGTAGCTTTGATATACACTTGCTCATTCTTTACAGAGGTGCAAACAGATGGAAAACCTTAAAACGCATTACTACAATTTTAATTTTTGAAGGGAGTTGGCGATCAAAATAGTTTTTTCAAAGTATTATGATGCTTCTAAATGAAAACCAGATAAAATTTGACCTTCCTTCCTCTGAAGTCAACTGTGTTACATTGCTAGGAAACATGAAGTACACCTCTCCAATCCTCAGTCTGTTTCTGCAACCTGCCTTTTTCTCAGTACTGCCACAGTTTTCTCCCCTGCCTTACAAAAACAATTACTAAAGCAGCTTGGGGACCTACCACCAGGATAGTCCTCTGGAAACTGGAACAACTATTTTCAATGTAGGTATCTCATATCTGCAGAGCTGCAGTTAGGATTAGGTATGACTTTGTTCACCACTCCATCCAGCCACAGGAACTGTCCCTGCTGAAGAAAGGGCATCAACCATACTGCCTGCATGCCAATGCACTGGCTGGTGAGTTCAGCAAACCATTCATTCAGGCTGCCATCTTCTCTTCTCCAACACTTTCCCTTCAGCTGCCTTTTCATTAGAGACTGAATAGTAGCACCTACTATCTAGCAAAGAAATTCACACAAGGAGTTCCCTTTAGAGCCAATACTCCTGCCATTCATCCTATCTGCCAGTGCAGCAGCTCCCAATCCATCACCAGTCACCTCAAACACTGCTGGCACTACTTCCCCCAAGGATCCATCTCTATCAGCCCAAAGAACAAATCTCTAAATATGCTGCCAAAGCCAACAGCTGGTTTAAACCTCATCTACCACTTTTACACACTGGACTGAATTTAGCCTTTGCAAGAGTCCCAATTGCATTTGTGAACTCAGCTGATTGCCAGTTACTGAGTACTCACACATAGCAGGGCTTTTATTTGTAATAAAATATTTAGAGTGGAAAAACATCACAGGATTTAATAAAAGAAACACTCTCAGACTGCCAGTGCCTTGTGGTGCATCTATGCAGATGCTTGGAATTCCCTACATAAATAAAGCTCGAATTTAAAGTTCTGCCAATTAAATAAATGTCTGTTTCAACTCAGTTTTGTATTAGAACAGTAACCAATTTTACTTATACAAAATAAAGTGTGAAGCCCTGGATTATAAATAGGCTCCATTTGTGGATCTCTTTTCACAGTTACTCTGCCTAAATAGCTGACTGTTCAGAGAAAAAAAACACACCCAATTTGCATACCTAAGCACAACTGCATTAGCCAACTTAAAAGGCAAAACACACACACAAAGTTGCATTTAGACATCAGACATCTTTAAAAAGTGTTGGTTATTCCCATAGAAAATGCAATAAATCTAAAAGCGTTTAAGAATAAGTGTTTAGAAGCTTATAGGGGCAACATCCTTTCTAGTGAACTGTTTCAGTCTTTGCACAGTAAAGGTACCATGAAATTCTGGATGTTCCATCAACAGTCACATCAATACAGGATCCTTTATCAAAACCTTTTTTATTTGAGCCATGTACCAAATTAAGGAACTGTGTTTAAATGCACTACAGATGGTGGACAAAGCAAAAACAGGAAGAAAACTGGAACTGCAACCCTTCCTTCTCTGCTAACAGCCTAAGCAGAGTGTCTTGCTCTCTGTACTCTGGGAATTACTCTTCTGAACTGGGAAGAGCCCACCTTCCTTTTTTTAATCTACTGACATTGAAAGCTGTCCTGTGGTTTTCTTGGGAGGAAAGCTTAGAATACCCCCGGCTAGTCTTCTAGCAGGAAGCAGAAGAGAAGCAAAACAAGAAATGACAAAAAAATCTCCAGGGCACTTAACTGAAGTTTGAAAAAACCAACACAAAGCTCTGACACCAACATCCTGGCCAACACAAAAACAGCCATGCCAAAGCACAGGGCCTTGCTCTTGCTGTCAGCCACTTGGGACTGAAAGCAGGTAATACAAAACACCCATGAGAAACATCGAGAAACCACAGCAGGAAGTAATAAGCACAGGGTGTCATACGAAGTATTTATATTTATTTTACTTATTCTTTAATTCACCTCCAAAAAGCCTAAAATCTTCTTCAGGGTAATGCGCTACTGAAAGCGCCTCACAGCTGGGAGCACATCACCACTATAGCTAGGTGGCCGTGTATGATTGGATTCTGATGCTTACCATCTTTTCAGTTTTAATGGAAAATATGGTTTGTCATGCTATTAGTGCCTCCAGATTTGAGTGGAGCCTATAAGCATTACAATCCCTTTATATATATATACACTGGCAAGGTGGGTGGAGTTTTTGTTTTGACTTTTATTTCTCCCCTAGTAGGACAGTCTTTGAGGCACTGCAAGATACCTCAGTGGGAAACAGCTGCTGTCTGCTCAAAGCCCTTTTCAGTGACTCCTGGCTCTCCAGCTAGCAATCCAAACGTTTGTCGGCTTCACTAATTGTTATACTAAGCAACACAAGGCAAGATGCGATTACCCACAAGTCTCTATGCTACTCCTTGTTTTATTACTCCTAGCAAATGGAGTAGATAACAGTAAAAACAAAGCATTTGATTACTGCTTGCTAAGTACAGAACCTGTATAGAGCCTCTTTATTTTTTGAATACCACAGTAAAGCTATGCATGACCATTTGGTTTGAAATAGACCACACAAATTACTCCCTGCTCACTGTATTGACTCTCAGCTGGTTGCTCTTCTATCACTGGCACCATACAATAAAGCATCAATCTCTGTTTCACATGCACATGTTGATTGACTAGGCATAATTCTACAGAATTAGGAAATGCTGACCTCAGCCTTAAAGGTGATAGGTCCCTTGGTACTGATGGGATTTCTGGCTCATTATCATAGTGCTAATTTATATGGCTTTTATCCCATCACTCCTGGTGCCTTGTCAATTACTGATTGGAAAGGCAGGCTGGTACCTCATCTTTACCTTACCCTTGCCCTGGGGGTGCCAGCAATGCTTCTAATTACAGAACTGTCACAAACCAAACTCCACCTTTAGGGCAGAACTCTTACAACAGTGAGCCACAAATGAAGCAACGCCAGAAATCTACTGAGATGTAACCCATGGCCCTGGATCCGAGGTCCTCCTGTGCATCATAGTGCTGCTGGCACTTCATACAGGAGGCAGAAAGCTAATAGCAATGACTGTTCTGAATCTAGATGATTAATTGTGGTGGTTACTACTTACAAAACCATCCCATTATTCTAGCATTCCCTTCAAAAACCATTGTTTTAATTAAATATAACATTAAAACTATAACAAATAATATTAAGCCTTATCACCCAAATGAAATACAGTAATTTCTAGGAAATACCTTTCTTCCATCATAGATGATGTTGTCATTTTTTATTTTCTAAGTATTTAATCTTTCATGTCTGAATGCTGAAGCAACAAAATAACCACAGGTTTATTTCAGGAAAATCTGCTTTGAGTGCTACTTGGATTTGTTGTCTTTTCTACAAAAGCTTAATAAATCACCACTAACTCGTAAGGGAGAGATGGCATGGTTCAAGCAAACTCTGCAAAACACTAGACTATTTCAAACACCTCTGTAAAACAAATAGAACATTGATCACACTAATATAGGCAAAACCAAAGTCTTTTCATGCAATTATGACAGGAACTTTGATCAGAAACTGGGTAACAAAGTAAAAAGAAATCCTGGTACAGCTGGTCATGAACAAAGACATGCTAAAGATACTGAAGCCCACTGTCCTCATCAGAATACCTTCATGACACCTATATACACATTTCACAATTATCCAAAAAGGTCGGGTAAAGGAGGTACAGCACGAGTGACAATTTCCTTCCCAGAATTCAAACTTCTTTCCTTCAGCTTTTTCCAGAAACAGCAGAAGGAACAATAGAGGATATGGGTGAAGGAGACAGGCAGACCTGTGAAGAAGTGAGGTGTGTGAACAGAAGGCCAGCTTTTCCTTACAAGTTTTCACATGCTGCCCTGGCATAAGATAGCACTGGAACTCTAACAAGCCTGCACCTCAGGGGAGTGACCGCTGAGGTTCCTTGCTTAAAATTTAGAATATGCCTAAATGCTGTCTCTGAAATTATTAATTAATTTTGACCTAAGACAGAATTAAATGCTGTCTTTGACATGGTAAAATAAGTGATGGTAACAAGCTGACACACCTTGAGAAGACTTCTGCACTCCATTGGCTTCTTTTTTCACTCTTTGATAAACCCAGTTATAACATCCTTGCTTTTAGGTCTATAACATGTGATGGGATGTTTTGTTCTAGTTTAGTGTCAAAAGGAAAGCAAATGCATCATTTGTATATCAGAAGGTGGTTTTTCTCCTAATGGGACAGGTTTTTCCCAGGCCTCACAAGGACAGGGAACACAAGCCACCCTGACTCCATGGTGCCAGTTCATGGAGGTCTCTGTAAAGACAGCAGACATGCTTGACTGCTCTGTGTCTTTTAGTTCACGTTACTCCAAGACATGCACTTAGGTTTAGGATCTGGCAGGACCTGATCCTCTTAGTCTTGGTGCCTGCATTTGGATCTCCAAACTTCATGCTAAGCACTCACCACCTATCTCTTTCTTAGAAAGACATTTATATATGGGAATTCCATGTCAGTAAGACCCTGTGGGACACAACTTGCATGTCAGACCACCAAAGCAATTTACAGCTGCTTAAAAAGGATTTTGATTTTATAGAAACTATCTGCGGCTTTTACCAAGGCTTAAGTTTTTATACTAAAAAGTACACAAACATGTATACATCTTCAGTTCCTCTAACCCTCGCTACACTTTCCCTCTCTTGAGTGTCCAAGGAAGTGTGAATTGACACATACAGGTAACCAAGGTGACCACCAAACCACAGCCATGCAAGGAGTAGATTTATTTCATTACATTGCTAACAACACTGGGCGGCAGAGACACACAGGCACACAGGCTCTGTTAGGCTCAGCTCATCCTGGGGCAGAGACACAAGGAGACAGACTTCATTCTGCTCAGCTCATCCCAGTGGACAGTGCCAGGGGGAAGGAGGCCCTGCCTGACCCAATATAAAGGGCTTCACATATGCAGAGTTTATCACAAGGCTGTGTTTTTATGATCTCTCTCTCTTTCCCAGCAGGAGGCTCAGGCATGTCCGTGAGAGTGTTATCTCTACACAGGAATTCTGCTTCTCAAAGCAGGCAGAGGATGAACAGCACTAGGCATAATAAATGGAGTTTCCCCACACTGATACTCAGCATTCTCAGCCGTGAGGTCACTTTGAGCAAAACTATTCCCTCCTTGCCAAATCTTCTGCTTTTAACCCCTTCCTCCCAAAACAAGACTTGTTTAGGCTAAGAATTTCACAGGATGTATAAAGAAACATTTTTCTTATTTGCTTCTCGCATGAGAGTCCTGCTTATTCTTTGTGTTTCTTGTGTATTGTTTCTAGAGACTTCAGCTTTCTTAAATCAACATGACTAGCCCAAGAGAAGGGAATTACTTAATCCCCTGGCAGAATACATGGGATTATTTAGAGAAAAATATTTTTGCATTGATGAAAAGTAATTGTCTTTCACTGTCGGGGTTAATTTTTATTGTTCCCTAGTCACAATCTATTCCCTTAAATCTAAACACAGAATGACAAACTAGCAATTCCTGAATTTAAATCCCACCAATAAAATGGTACCATTTATAACCTGGAGTAATCCACCTACAGCCCACAGTAAATCGCTTCGGATTGTCCACTGGCATTTCTTCATGTGAAACATAAACAGCATCATTTGTCTTCATCCCTGCCATGACAACATAAATAATGTACAGATTTAGACAAAGCTATCTATCCTATCTCTTAAGAGTTGTAAGGAGTAGTTCTTAAGTGAAAAACAAAAGAGAGCAGCAGGTCCACATCCTTCCTATGCTGGGGGCGCCAGAGCTGGACAAAGTACTCTAGACGGCGTCTCGGGCGAGCAGAGCAGAAAACTCACATCCTAGCCATGGATAAAACACCAGATTTTAGTTAGGGGTGTTAGCAAATGTTTCCAGGATAACCTAATGGAACCAAATGAAAAACAACACAGAGCTATTCTTACCTTCCCAAATGGACCCAACAATGTACATCTCCTGTTAATGGGGCTCTCTTGCACATGAGCACCTTCTACTCATGACAGCCACCACCAGTTTTGCCCGGAGCAGCTTAAGCACTCCTTAAGAAAGAAGGTACCAGAAAGCTTCTTGAGCGCAATGTGGAAGTTTAGCTCTTCAAAACTATTCAGCAAAAAATTAAATTAATCAGCATATACCTTATATCACTGAGACATATACCACAGAAACATCCAAAGACACTGGCAAATATTAGTCCTTTCTCTTTACCACTCTACTCACCAAGAGCAATTAAGTCTGAGTTGCATCACTGTTTTCCATTGCAATATCCTCAGACTGGAAAGCAAAGCTTTTAGAGATAAAAATGGTGTGACTGAACTACATAGCAATAGAAGCTGATACAGCTGAACTGCAAGGTAATAGAAGCTCTCTGCCTAAAATGTCCAGGGAATTACTACTTCGCCTAAGGCGGCACCTTCTTTGCTGACTCTCACCTGCCAATCACGAATTAAGAGCACAGTTTATAAAAAAAGCCTCTTAGTATCTTAGATCAGGTTAGTTTGAAACTGCTCCCCATTGATCTAAGCTGAACTCCAAACAACCACTGCTAAAAAGTTTGCACGTGAGTAGCAATTTGGTTTAAAATCCCTTAGACCGGGGCTGTTTGTGTAAACAACGCCTAACGTAACTGTGTGCACATAAAGGAAAAGGAGTGGCAGTTGAGGTTGGGAGGAAACAATTCAAGGAAGAAACTAGTACTTTTTCATACAAAAATAATAAAAGAAGTCATAGCCCAGCTCTATCCATCCTTTCAACGCCTGCTTCAAGTCACAATGAGAACACAAGAACTATAAGCCTTTGTCAGGCTGACATTTGCATAACATTGCCAACAGTTCCTTTGAGCCAAGCTTCTGCTCAAGGCCCAGTTTCATGGCTATTTGCCTGTGCTGATTGCAATGATGCTGGCTGTCAAGAAGCTCCAATTCTAAAAGGCCCCATGAAGATTCTATTAATGGGCTAAAATCTGGAAAGGCATTTTCAATAGGGTATGTGATTTTACTGCTCAGGTATTGAGTGTGACACTGATGTTACATAGCAACACAAGGATGGATTCCAGTCCTCACTCTCAGATAGCAACCGTTACAACTGACACTCCAAGGCTCTTCCGTTATTCATTAAGGATCACATATTCAGATGGCAAAAAAAGGATGTTCCATTTCTAATATCTGAGGATTCATGAAGTCCATGAAATTCTTACTCCTGAATCTCCAGCATTCTCAGGACTTGGGCATTTAACTAAAAAAATCAGAACAATCAGACATGCCTGATCAACCATGGACATTTATCTAGAACCTGAATATACCAAAGGCAAGGTCTCATCAGTGTGCCTGGTAGCTCAGCAACCCTCCCTTCTGCAAGCTAGAGCAACAACGGCATGATCAGACTAACTCCAGGACTCCCAAGAGCCTCCCAAGTTGTCCTACTAACTAAAGATGCTCTCTTCAGTATCACCCACTACGATGAAATATGAGCAGCTGAAAGCCTCCCTCACAAAGAGAAATAGGCTCAGTTACCAAAATGTCACTTGGCAACATAAGCTGTCACTGACCCAGAAGCATCAATTTTACATTGCACTAAGTAGAGTGAGGCAGGCACTGAGGCTGAGGTAAGTCTCCCATCACAAGCAATATTCCTATCAGTGTTTCTGCACACAGCAGATCTTCCCTGACAGCTTGCATTTCTCTCTAATTCTGAAGTCTTACTGACAAAAATGCACTTATACCTTCAGTACCCACAAAAGAAGCCACAGGAAATCTGACTACCAAATGCAAGTAAAATTACCAGTGCTGGGAGCATTTAAAGAAGAAGTGTGCACGCTATTTAAATTTTGTTATAAATAAGATGAGCAACTGATTGGTACAGGTGTCTCTAGAAAAATCAAATGTTATGAACCATTCTGATAATCAAACTGAGACATGCAAAACAGCCCAGGGATTTTTAATGGTAACGTAGGTCAGATGACAGAGTGTTAATCAAATGCTCACAGATTTCTTAATTACTGCAGAACAGTGAATGCAAAAGAATATTGAAATCAAGATAAAATGTTACAGGGAAACAATACAAGTATGCAGAACAGGAATGATTAAGGTCTTTGTGTTCCTAAGGAAACCAGCTACCTCTCACTCACTCCCTTCCATTAATATCTCCCAGAAAAATGTCAGCTCCAACTTCTTCCCAAAGCATTCAGCAATTGAATCTTGGAAACAAGCCTGGAAAGTTGAATCCGGTTCTGACATGAGGGGTCTCCTTCCCTGGAGGTTTTAGATTTGCCTGTACACAAGGAATTTCAGTGCTCTGTCAGGATATTGCACCAACAGGAGAGGACTGGTGCCATTGGGTCACGTCCTTCCACAGTGGGCAAGAAGCAAAGCCCCTTTGACCCAAGAGCGACTGTGCAGCAGCAGGAGGCTTCAGGCTTTCCCCTTAACACAGCAGTGCACTGTCCTGGACCCTGACCAAGGCTTGCTTCCCACACTCTGTTGCCCTAGTTACTACACAGCCCATTAGTTCTGTGCATCAATTATCTGTAGCAGTAACTCTGATTTTGCAAAACATAAATACTGTGATTTAAAAAAACATTACGGACTGAACAGATACCGAATCATGTTGCAAAAGCCTTAAGAGCTCCTGGACAGCCTCAACCCGTAATCCATTTCCACAATGAGCAAAAGGAATGCTGGTTAATCCTTCAGGTTAGAACCCACTCTTCTCATAATTGGAACTAGCCAATTAGTCCTGATTTGGGATGAGAGGACTTTCTGAAATATTTGAAGTTATCATAAGAGGATAGATCTGAATTTCAACCAGTTCTGCATGTAAGATACTCAGACAGTTTCCCAGCAATGCACTAGAACAGGTCTGAGAGCAGCTGAGAGAGACACAGATTTCCACAGATGTAGGATTCTCAGTTTTATCCATTCATCTTGAAAATAAATAAGATCTGACTTAGGCACAACACTCTACTTATTCTTCTGCCTACTAGAGAAGACAATTTTTGGGGAAAACCAATTAAATATATATATAAGCAGCAGCCCTTAGGGCGAATGCATCCAAAGCTATATATTGTAACTGCACTTAAAAAGAAATTTGGATTGATTATTAATTATAATCTGGGATTAAGATCTTTGCTTTGTATTGAAGTGACTAATGACCAAGGTTCTTGTAATAAGCAAATGCAGCTGCCCTTGACAATGGAGAAGTCTCTGGGGAGGAGATGAGGATTGTATAATGAAGTTAACAAGGAGTGGAGGACACAATGTTTTGTAGAGGATCTGCGTGAAAGCACATACAGTCTCTAATCTTTCAGTAAATGCTATAGAATGTTTTCATAATTAAAAACATTTTCAGGCCACATGTTTCACAAGAAGGTACATTTTTAAATAAGTATGAAGCTAGTACAAACTTTTCCATTACATGGTTTTTTACGAAAGGGCCTTCACTTGACAATAATAAGATTGCTCAATATATATAAATATTCATTATGTACTTCAGAAGTGAAGACTATTTTCAAGATGTAAACCTTGTTCCCACGATAACAAAAATATTGAAAGTCAGTGTTAATGATGACCTGTAAATGTTACTCTTTAATACTCAAAGCTGTGCTAATAGAGAAACAAATATTAACAGAGAAACAAATATTAACAGAGAAACAAATATTAACAGAGAAACAAGTGTTTATGGCAGCTGTTTCCAAAATAGAAAACTTCCAGTTGCTCTGACCAGCTTCAGAAATCTCTCTAATTTTCCCATATCCCAAGCATGCATTTTCTCAGTGACATCAGTGATACCTGCTGGACACTAAATTACTCAAAGTCAGGTAGCACTACTTGGATAGATCTTGAGTGGTTTTCAACACCTTGCGGCACTTTGCTCTCACTGAGCTGGGTTACATGATCCGCTGCCTTCTGAACAGCTGCACCAAGGACACTGTTGCTGGGGGGTGAGAAAACCAGCACGAGACATCAGCTGCCTTCAGATTGTACTGCCTTAGGAGTAGAAACATTTCTGTCTCTTAAAAGGTGATACTGGAATACACAACCCAAATAAGTGGACCAGATTTTGCTTAGAAATAAATAGTGAGAACTACACACGTGACCATCTGATGGTACAAAGGAGATGCTGCTCACAGAAAATTCTGCAGGTAAATCCTCCCCTTTTCTCACATCTCAGGAAAAATGTTTACACAGTTGCTATCATCAACAGAACTACGTAACCTGATTGCATCCTTTTAAGAATATGAGACTTCACTTCAGTCAGGAATAAAAAAATAAGCAAGGTTATCTAGAAAAAGGTAAGATAATGCTATGAGTTGCCTCAGTGAGAATTAGAACTTCATGAGCAGCATGGCCTAAGTAATTCCAAGATTTTCGCATAAAACTGATGGACATCATACCTGAAAAGTGTTATCTTTTGTCAATGACTGTCATGTTCTGGTAGCCAAGACAAGCAACTTTGTACCAGAGCCATCAGCTGATCTCATTGGCACTATCCAAGTATAGCAAACCTGCAGGGATATTTTGTAGCATCATTTGTCCAACACTCTACTTTGATCTCCCTACTCCTTCTGGAATAGGGACTCCTTTTTACTTTGGTTGCTTACCCTCTCAGCAGCAAGGCAGTTGTAATTCTCACCTGGGGCGAGACACATGTGACTAGAATACACAAGCTGACACATCCTGCTGCTCTACAGCTATTAATCAATTACAGTTTGGGGAAGACAAGACAGGGTATTAGGGGCTTGGAGCTGGTAAAGAATATCTAAAATCTATCCACCTAAGTATTTTTCACATGATTACATAAAAATTTGGTCAAGTTGAATTTAGCTCTCTCAAGTAATGCCCTAGCGCTTTTCTCAATTGGCAACTGTGTCAAAAAAGTTCTGTGGGTCACAAATTAATTCTTCCAAAATCACCATTGCTGTAGGCACCCATCTGCCTTCTTGGTGGTGGTCTAAGTGGAGAGAAATGTAACTTTCCTCTCAAACACAGATTAGGTGTACTTCACTAAACATTAAAGAGTGCCTTGCTGCAATACAAAGCCTCAGTCTCAGAAAGTCTCAAGCCCATCAGCCTCACCAAAACTGCATGGAAGTGAAACAAGTAAGATACCAACAACAATGTCTGACAGGGAACATACTTTCAGATACATATAAAACATTACTATGGAAGGCAGTGAGAGAGAGTTACTGTGTACCTATTGAGTCCTGTACAATTCCTAATAGTATCACAATTAATGCTGTGTTTGCTTCCCAGTATTAAGAAAGAAGCCATGGGAACCTTCATGATGCTGTAGAGGTTAACTTCTGGGCTTGGCTAGAATGACAGTATTCTGTTAAATTTAACACTTCAGGAGAAGATGACACTCTAGTCATGCCTGTAAAAACCAAGCCAGATGTTCAGCCTGTAACACATCACAATCCTAACTGCATTAGCTGCGAACAGTGAGCCTCAAGGCCTCCAAAAATGAGTAACATCCACACACTTACTGCAAGACACCCCAACTTTTTTCACTGCAGCCACAACCATTTCTCTGAACCAAACAAGGCAGGGAGTATTTCAATTTTCACATAATATGCAGAATATCACTAGGCTTGATTTTCTGTATGTCACTCCATTCTGCCCATGGGATCTTTGGGGTTCCCAGGGGAGCTATACACGAAAAAAGTACGGTCTGCCGTGCAACTGTGTGTGCATCTGCTATAGCACAGACACAAGCAAACGGCCACCATGTCAGCTTCTCTTCTGCCAAAATACATACTGGAACAATAACCTCGATTTGCCCCAACAGAGAAAAGATTAAATCTCTCTAAGCAAACCATTCTGAACTAACTTCTGCACTTGACTTACTTGAAGAGAGTTTCTACTCAGTCAGTATAACTACTCTGGATTCTTCCACAGCACACTGGAGAAACTGATCTAGGCTCTTTAAAGTTCAGACTCTTTTGCAAAAGGATACAGCACTGCTTGAGTCTGACTCCTTGCAAAGATGTCTCAGCCATACAGGCAGCTATAGGCCCCGGAAGTCAGCACTGTGCTCTTCCTTGCACTCTGATAAAAGGAGATTATAGATACCTCTGATCTACAGCCCACTGATCAATGTCATCTAAATTCCCCTTTTTTACTGCTCCCTCAAACTGCTGCTACTTTACTCTGCACTCCACTTCCTCCAGTGTAACACATTAACCAGTGCTGTGAGGGTTAAACAGGGAAGTGCATGGTATGGAAATCATTCCTTTCTCTCTTCTGCCCATCCATGAGAACAGCTTCAGAACCACAGCTCTAATTTAGGGTTAGCTTCTCAGGATGCTCCAGCATCACAGCTCTTCTATTTCTACCACAGTCTATGATGTGGCACTGCATACATGCAAGTAGGTCTCTAGAGATGGCACGCTGAGGCCAGCTACAGCCAGCCATCACCTCAGCCATTCGGCACCAGGACACCTACGGGATAGCAGGGAAGGAGGCCAAGCTCCGGAGCTCCGATGGGCAGTACTCCCCCCAACACAGCACAGCCCACTCCACCCCGCCTGAAGCGATGGAGAAGTCTCAGCAGGAAATCCGTGATGCCAATGAAGTGATGAGTATCTACAAGGACATTTGGATCTATCAACCGAGGTGACACAGATCCAGACTGCTAGACACCGCCTAGACACTGATTCAGAGATAGCTGCTTCCCTGCATGCAGAGTTTGGCCTACCTGTGAATAATTTCAAACACAGAGCTCCATGGGGGATCATAACACTTACCCGATAGGTGTGGGGCCCTGGATTTCAGGCCTGTTTTTCATTTGAATTGAGATACTAGAGAAAGAAATCACAAAGACAGACTCCCTCAACCAGAGAGACACAAAGTAGTTCTTGAGAAATCATTTTTAACCCTTCAGGGTGAGAGGACTGAGATTTACTGCAGTAATTGGTTACACGAAACAGGAGGGAAAGGTGCAGGAAAACTATTTAAAATCTGTTGTAGCAACAGAAAGCCTCCAGCTGGCAGCAGCACGTGAGAGGATTGCCTGCAAAAGCCTTGCACTTTTTGATGCTCTAAGTTAGACATATTCAACCTGATTGATAGGTAGGCTATCTTTTTTCTGTGTCTGGAAGCATAGGATTTCCTTTTCAAAGCCAAGGAGTAGCATGCAAGAATCCATTATTTCCTAGGAAATACTGGCTACACGGCATGTGTACCAAAAACCTGGTGTTTCTGGATGGCCACATTTCTTGGCCTGTGCACTAAGAAAGGCTGGTTCAGAAGAAAAGGCAAAAATAGGTAGGCCATGAGGAAAAGCTATGGCTCTGTGTATCTCCTTCAGCCTATTTCTTTTCTATCACTTCCACTATTCCTAATCCTGTGTATGAAGAAAGGAGAGTGTTCCCAGTCCAACCCTTACTGGTTCACCTTCTCTATTGCTTCTTCCTCCTAATCTCTCAGTGCAGCTTCACTGTTATTCCAGCTATTTGTAAGCAGGCATCTACTCTGCAGAAGGAAATACTCAAAGTCAGGACTGTAACACAGCCCATCTGGTTACACACATTGTGCCAAATTTTGCCTCAGAACTGCCACATCTAGCTCCTTCTAAAGCAGTTATTTGCAGTCTTCTGGGGAACTCCATCTGATCCAATTAAAGGAATACAGAAAAACAGCAAAAAAACAAACTTTTATCCAGAAGTGATGAAGCCCCAATAGGTGAAAAAATATTTTTTCTGCAGAGAAGACTGATTCACACTGTGTAATTCTCCACAGTGTAATTCTCTTGAGGAACTACAGAACACATCGAGCCCAGGCTCCTCCTTTGTTGCAGTAACCACGAGACCAGATCCCTTTTCCAGTAAGTCACAGCTCTCTGCTAAAGATCACAGATGAGAAGGGCCTGCCTTTGTCTGTCTCTCTCCTGGCTACCAGGCTGCAAAGAATGCATTTTAGTAAATCTCTAACAACAACATACAGCAATCAAAAGAAATGCTGAACAGTAACACCCAGGAAATCAAAGCTATCTACAAAAGCAGCCTGTGGGCCACAACATGATTTAGAATTCGAAACACCTTTTCTGATTCTGCCCCTAGAAACACATGACGCAGAAATTATTCTAGTAAGATAGATGAACGCAGGAAGAAGGAATAAGGGAAGTGTAAGAAAGCTCCAGAATTAGTGTAGACAGCATCTGGTCTGTTAGACTTCATTTGACCCAGTGAAATAACATTCAGTGGAATTAATTCAACTGCAAACAGTAAAACTTTAAAATATAAGGGACACGTAATAAAATGACAACGATACAGGTCAGGTCTATTTGCACAGGCCAACGCTTTCATTACAGTAAATATTTAGCAGCCACGCTGTCTTGAATGCAGAAGAAGGCTGTAGATAGGAAGCCACACTCTGGCCCAAGAGACTACAAGAGAAAGCAGCACACCTGGAAACGTCAGTGAAAGGTCAGAGCCAGTCTATTAAATAAAACAGTCCTCTCACTATTCATGGATGTCAGATAAGATCTTTAGATCCCTGACTGAACTCAGATGCCATATTCTATTCATAGAAAGGATTAAGGACTAAATAATATTTAATTCAATAGCTGACAAAGCTTCTTCAGGAAGACTACTAAGACAAAATGATCCTTTTTTTCCCATTAAAACAGTTGCTGTCGAAACTGTGGTACCTCATGCATTACTATATGTATTAGTAAAGACAATACATTAAAAAATACTGAAATAACATGACATAAAGAGACACAACCCATCTGGGATGTCTTTAGACCAGGATATAATGTACGTATCACCTTCAGATTTCCTATAGCTGCCCTGACAATCAGTGCCAAAACATCCTGGTGATCTCAGACTGTAGTCCAGGCTACTTCTTTACACTTTAGATAGATAAATGCCGTAAGCAGCAGCGTTTCACTTCCAAGCTCTGGGGTCTTGCTAAGTATTTTTATTATCTATCATTATCTTCACAGACAAAGGTTTAAATCTTGTAAATGCTGCACTGAACAACTACAAAAGCTCTTTAAGATGCAAGGAATATAGGAGGATTTAAAAACACCTCTGCATTATTCCTGAGCTCACTTTGATTTGGTGTCGATAACAAGTAACTTGTGAGAAGGAAATGCAATCTCTGCGCAGCGCCGCTCTGCAGTGGTCTCATCTGGGAGAATGTACCACCAGGCAGAACCACCTCCTGGAGATCTGCCCTCATTTTCTTCCTGTGAACTTGTATAAAATTGTCTCCACTCGACTGCTTCTGAATAATGTACAACAACAGATGAGCAACAGTGATTGCCAAGGGAGCTCCAGCCAACGGCAGCTCAGTGAGCCCATTGCTGTGCCCCAGCTTCCACAAGCATTCTGAGGGATTCAGAAACACAGTCAAGAAAGATTCAGATTGTTAAAAAATGCATGTGCCACAAGAACAAAGAACACCTGATAGTTCACTCAGGACTGAAAATTCCCAAATCACCTTCTGCTCGCAGTTTTCCTAACTAAAACCCAGGCAACTCCAAAACCTGTACCAGACATTACAAAGTAAATAAACTGTTTTTCCTGACTTTTATAACCCACTCTACTACTCTTGGTCACTTCATCCTTAGAGAAAACTCTGTTTGGTGACAAACTAAGAGATATTTTCCTTTTTTTTTTTTAATAGGATTCAAGTGTTGACAGAAAAGCTGGATTTACACTTTCAAAAATTAAATCCATCAAAAGGGGAACATAAGATTCATTACACTTACACTTGAGCTGTCGAGACTGCCCAGTCAATCCACAGCAGCCCTGCATTCTTCAGGCAGAGGGAAAGGTGTATGTACCTGTCCCACAATAGCCTGAACTTGTACCAATACTAAAAGAACTGCTGGTCAAAGGAATCACTGAAGGGGGTCTCCTTTCCCAACAGAAGTAGGTTAAGACATTACAACTTGGAGAGTTTACTCCCACACCCCGCCACCTCACATCAGTGAAGCTGGTCAGGTGTGCATATGCAAAAGGATGAAAACTTCAGGAGAAAATGAAGGAGTCACAGCAACCATGATACGCAAAGAGCACAGCAGACATAACACACACCACAAGCTGCATTACTGAGCTCCATTGAACTGCACTTGAGCTACACACAAAGCCCATCATGTAACTCACTCCACCTCAGACACACTGAGTCAGGAGGCAGATGTGTCCCTCACTCAGTGTTCGATGAACAGGCAGGATTTCCTCTGTAACACCGGCCCTCATTCTGAGCCACACTCACTTGCAGTGCTGGATCTCTCCTTGTATACTGCGACTGTGCTTCTGAGAGAAGTGATTCCTTCCTGAAAGCACAGACCAGTATTGCCTGTCTGCGCTGAATCCCAGAGATATGCCAGCCAGTTTACAGCAAAGGACAATCTCTTTCCATTACATCCCTTCACCCAACTCAACTTTGAGAGCCTGTCCCAACCCCTACCAAGATGTTGGCTGATATTACTCAGTTTCCCTTGCCCTCTTTTCTTCCCCACGCACACATGTATTTTTAAAATGCTGGTCCTGCTACCAAGGGCATTGTAGCTGCTGCATCTGTTTGTAATCTGTATTACATTACTCAAGAGTCCTGCTAACACTCAGTGTAAGTTGTTACTGTGATACTACTTCTTCACATTCAGTCCTTATTACAGAGAAAAGACAAAATATTACCTAAACCAAGAAAATAATTTCTGTCTCCTTATTTTGAAATTACAGTGAAACCTGAATAAGAGTGGGAAGGGGCAGTTTACACGGAGGCAAGAGTTCATCTGAAGCCAGGGACAGCTGGAGTTTTTCTGATGTGTAACTCCTTTACAGTGCATCATATGGCTGTGGGTGCAGGGCTGCAACAAAAGAGATTTTTGACACATGTCAATCCCAGCTGCTAATATACAATCAATCTTGCTAAGAACAGAAAGGTTTATTTCCTCTACCTGACTTCAACTTCCACTTGAAGCTAAAGTCTTGTATTTTTTCCCATTGTTCATCCTGTCCTCCCATGAATCTGCTGTCCATTTCCACCCATCTCTGCTCAAGCAAAGAATCATGGGTTATGTGCTGGCCAACTGGTCACAGTGACAGGACTAGAAATGCCACTGGAGGCGAGTGTTTCCAGAAACAGGCAAATGCCTGCCTGCCACAGGGCAATGGTCCTTTCCAGGGATTTGGGTTAGGCAGCAAAGACCGCTCATGCAGCAGCCTGAAAGGCCTCATGAGATAGAATGTTCAAGCCAGCAAAGCAAAATGCAGCCCCAGAGGTTTTGATTAAATCATGTAGATGACAATGCAGAATAAATTTAATCAACATTGCTTATTCCACAGTTTTTCCACATGCTAGAAAACAGAGAGGAAAGAAATAAAAATTATAAACAGGCACTTCTTGCCTTAGACAGGAATCTTTGCACAAAGGCCAAATCACCAAATTAGCCAGAAATACCGATAGGTGGAAATAATGGGAGAGATTAACTACTGCGAGTGAAGCTCACAGCAATGCTTTCCCTAACCACAAACAAAACTCTAGGAGACATAAGCAATCTCAGTTTGGGGAGATGCTTTTTTACTTCACATTCCATCCAAGCCTGACAATGTTGACTACAAGCAGCAGGCATATATTGATAGCATGTATTTAGGACAGATCCTGTTTTGTGATTGCTAATCCAGTTCTTCTGCAAACTTGGAAAGTTCAACAAAACTTTTAGGGGGCTCCTCCAATCCAAATAAAATGTGATGACATACTTAAGGCGGCATGTCACTCCCAGATTTCCAATCATGTCATAGCTCATGATCAAAGCAGTTGCTTATATTAATACCAGCAAAAGGTGAAATTTTCACTGGGTTTCCCAGTGACGTCTAGCCATACCCTGCAGGGTCAGAGTATATTATGTGGATAGCAAGGTGTGTTGGGCACAGAACCCAAAATCCACACAAAGCTGGTCCCACCATCCGCCTGTAGAAATCTGTTTGATGGGGTAGTGCAGCACAGTATCTGGTGCCAGCATACTTGACTGTAAGAAGTCATAAACGCAGCAACTACATTTGATGGTAGAGACAATTTGCAGACAACTGGCACGAGGCAGCCAAATGTCTCCTTTACAACAATGCCTAATCCACACAGCACTGTGGCAACAAAAGGAACTACAAGCTTTGCATCAGCATTCTGTATCGCTGCTCTGCCAAATGCTAACAGAAAAACCTGCTTGTTGTCCCTTCCACAGCAGCACCAACATGGGTCAGCATCTCAAATCCAATCCTGTACACGTGAAAGAAATAAAATAACCTTCAAAATCATCAAACAGACACAGCCTTGGAAAGAAGTTGAAAGGAACTAGCAGAATGTAATGACAGTATCACTCAGAGAGGCTACCAAAATAACCACCCCATTCAAGGGCTTCCCTCAGCCTGATTTCATATGCTGAGGCAAACTGGTATTGGAGTTGAAATGCTACAAAGGACACAGAATGACCTACTTTCATGCTCTACAGGCTAAGACACACTGCAGTCCCTACTAGTAGTATACACACTTCATCTTAAATCATGTGCTATAATCTGAACATTGCTTCAGTTCTCGGAGTAATAAAAAACCCAAAAAACTAGTTTACAGAACCATCTTTAATACACGAGGCATTTCAGATGCTTGCCACAGACTCATGAGATGAGGCTTGACCCTAAAGAATGTGTTCCCTTTCTATTGACTCCTTACTGAAGTTAAATCTGCTTTACTTTAGTGAGTTTGGCAGATTATGTCACAAGAACGCCCATTCTGTTCTCACAGGTTATGAATTTTGTAGATCTGATGTTGTTAAATTCAACAATGCATCCTTTGTGTTCCACTAAGGTCTTCATAAACATTAAGAAAATCTATTCCCATTCCATTACTCAGAAGGCATATGGCAAGGGAATAAATGTGACAGGTTTATCCTAACCTGTCAAATCACCGTTTGCTCCTGGTTCCCAAGAACCTCATATACACACCCCTCCCCATCTTCCAGATGAAAGAATTCCAAAATGTTTTCAAAACTCTAGATAATGTTTTGATTACACTAATTTAACTTCTGACCAGAAGCAAGAAGCACATGGACTCACAGGAATAAGTGTGGATTACCTCTCACCAGCACAGGTTGCTAGAAATGTGTGCAAACTGCCATTAGGAGAGTTGCTATGCTTTGTCGTACCCCCCAAAAAAAACCAAAAAACAAAAAACAAACCCACCAAAACAAAAAAAAAACCCCAAAGCTTCAGAGCTATCTGGCCAGCCCACAAGGTAACAGTCCTGACTCCTTTTGGGTGTCTCCATACTGTGAAATAATCCAGGAAAAACTGATCAGGCATGTGTAATTTTCCAAAGCAAAACAGGAACCAGCTGAGGTTATCTAAGCAAAAGATCAAGAAAAATTCAAGCAGCAAACAATGTACTTCCAAGCCAAACAACAATCAAGGTTCACAGAGCCTCTCTGAGAGCCTGGCCTGGGGAATAAACCCCTTGCTTAGTAGAAAGAGGCCTGTCGACTCAGCACCATGAAATTGAATAAAATTTCTCTTTGTGGCAGCATCCAGGGGAGAAGGACAAAGGGTCTCTGCCACCGCAGCGCTTCTGAATGACAGAGGCCTCCAGCACCTCCAGCACTCCTCCCACCCACAGCAGAATCCCAGGAAACTGAGTGTTTATTCATGACTTGGGCTCTGTCCATTTTCTGAGTTTCCCTCTACATCCTTCAATGCCGACTATTTAACAATATCTTCTTTCAGCTCGTCTTTTGTTTGCCACTTCCGCATTTAATTGCAAGTTCATGGGTATAAAGTGGCCTGAACAGCTGAACTCAGTCATCCTGATTTGAAGGCTCCCTTTCCTCATAAAAGGGGAAACAGTTCTTTCTCTGTCTTTCTGTCTGTCTTCATTTCCCTTTCCTTGGCCACTTCTCCCCTTCCCCCTCCAACCCGGCAATTTTTCTCTTTCCTGTTCCCTTTCCCATCCTGTATTTCTTTCTGTAGCTCCCTCTAAATCAAACTGATACTTCTCAGAGATGTTGACGTGTGCAGGGAAGGAAAGGCAAAGCTCTCAAACACTGGTACCTGTCCTTAAAACGGTTCCCAGGCTTCTGCAGCCATTTCTAGTCTGCATCACAGTCTGCAGAACAGAACAACCCCCGCCGCCCCTCGTGCCAAATGCATTGGCAGACGGCTCGCTGGTAACAGAGCTCTCTGATAACAGTACTGCAAAGGTAGCAGATCCTCTGTCTTGTGCAGCAAGTTTCAAGGGGAAATCTGTACACTGAAGCTGTAACTTCTGCATCAGTTAACTGGGAGGAAGCAGCAGCACAGATAAACAATGCACTAGAGTTCCCCATTACAACATGAATTCTGACTGCACTGATGTCACCTGTTCTCACTCACTGGGCAAAAGTAGTTTATTAAGTAGTTTATTAACACTGTAGTGTGCAAAAGAAAGGAAATAAAGATGGCAACAGGTGTCAGCTTGAGAGAACCTACAGTCCATGCTGGCCTGGTTTTGACAATTACCATGCCAAAAAGGGGGAAATCTGGTGCTAAAGCCAAGAGCCATAGTAAAACCAGCATTGACCCATGAAACCTGAGACACAAACCCCCAGAGTTACTTAGTTA
Source organism: Pachycephala philippinensis (assembly GCA_013397055.1). NCBI lineage: Eukaryota > Metazoa > Chordata > Aves > Passeriformes > Pachycephala > Pachycephala philippinensis. The sequence continues at coordinate 70,339 of VWZT01012906.1, read as the reverse complement.
ATTGGGCCATATAACAAGCAAAATTTCACCTCTTTCTGCCCTCTTGCCTCTTTCCATGCTCCCCAGACACCTACAATACCATGATTTTACGCAAAAATGAAAACTAGTGGGAAATGGAAGTGTGGAAACTAGCTATGACTTCCCTGCTAATAAGAACAAAAATTATTAAAGCTATCTTTTTGTTGTATTTTATTCCAATTAGTTACAAAGCAGTGCAGAAGGGAGGAGGCCTTCTCCGCAAGGACAATAGTGAGTGTTCTGCTTTGAGAAAACATAGTGGTTTATATTTTGAATGTGGCTGTTTGAGCCAATATTGACATGGAATTTAAAAACTCTCCCTGATTTCAGGAATCTACGTGATTTAAAACAAACCTCTGCAAAGCTCGCTCAGCACTACAATGCACGAGATACAAAGGACAAGTCCACATCCTAAATAACCACCTTGGCACTCTGCTGACCTGAAGACAACTTGAGGCAGTAGAGTTGTCCTTTTGCAGAGTGGCACGAACACCAGGGGAACGCCAGGGGAACACCAGCAGGCAGGATGATCAGTGTGCTTGTCCATTTGCTCCCTGCGCATGCAAACACTCACCTCTCCGGACTGCGAGTGCTGTGATGTGCGTATGAGTCTTCACATTTCCAGAAGTGCACATAGAGGGCAGGGACAACAGCAAATTCCTCCAAGGAACAAACTTAAAAACTGCTTGCAGTTAACATCATTTAGTTGTCAAAAGAGTGACTTTTTAACAGCTTGTTACTGCTGGGATCGTGACTCTTGGTAAGACAGATGAGGCAGTTCTAACTTCTCCCAGTCCTACATACCAATTTTATCAAATACTCAAGTAGTAGTGCACAAATACTAATGGTTTCTGGTGTCACAACTTCTTCCAGCGGCTACTCTTATCAACATGTTGTCTGAAGATACAGGCATTGCTCTGGGTTGGAAGGTTATGGAAACTGCCAAAAAGCTGCAACACCAAAGCAAAGCAATAGAACAACTATCCCGCTGCAGCAGAGAGCTCCAGGCTCTTTCACCAAGCACCTAACACACTGCTGAGGTTTTATATCCACTGAAACAGAGAAGCCAAATTGCCTCAGCAATCCTACACACCAAAGCATGTATCTGTTTAGTAGTTGTCAACAGTGGCTAGAGGTTGCCTCAAAGAGGCTTTGGGTCACTGAACTACATGTTCTGTGCAGTGTGACACTAACATTCAACAGCAAGTTTTGCCAAGTTCTGTTGGCCCTGAATTTGTGGAAGATGATAAAATATTTCTGGTTTGCAAGTCTTTTTGACGCTGCAACCACTGTGATTTGAAAGTTCAGGACAAAAGCCATTTGCATTTTTTTTTCCACCCACAGTCACTAGTTACTCAGTCTCCTCAAAGCCAGCTACTAATGGACTTAAGTGTACAGACAAAGCAGAGCTGTGTCCCTTGGACAGGCACAGTTTGGGCATTCCACAGAAGATGACAATGCCACCCATGCTCCTTCCGCTAATCTGCCAGCACGATTTCTACCTGGAAGAACAAGAAGCTGAGTGTGTTAAAACTGTTGATTATGGACCAACAAACGAACTACATGACAAATGATACCAAGCAGAGGCCTATCAACCATAACAGTTTAGCTGCCTTTAAAATCAGAAGGGTGTCTGTGGGAATGAGGGTTGGGACAGAGGTATTTTAATTCTTTGCCTTTTGAGTTCTGAAACTTTCAGTGCTCATACACTGATTCCACAGGGTGGTCTCAATTTGACTGAAGCACAGACTTCACCGTACTCCATAACACACCTCTGCTGTACAACTTTGGAGTTCTTTATTCAGAGATACAACTTTGTAAAACTGAAGCTGTCAGAGACCTCCTTATGGCATTGTGTGATAATTTGCACCATTAAGAAAAAATGCTAAGGTACACTAAATGCCAAAGAATTTTTGTTTGCCAGTTTTGAGAACCAAGGAAGGTAAGCACATAAAGAGATAACAGAATGAGAGAAAACAAAAAGAGGCAATACAAATTGTATAAGATTAAGTCCCCAAGAGAAACCAAGAAGGACTGTGTGAAAGCTGCAAGTGGGTAGCTGGGATTCAGCCAGGCAGTACAAGCACCATCAAACGCAGTGGCACTGAGAAAGCCCATCCCCTAGTATAGCTAGAACTACTGTCAAATGTCTCTTGATACAAAGCTAGTAACACTGCTAATTGTATCATTAATTGTCGTTTACTACAGATCATAAAATAGTATTTTTTTCTTATTAAGCTCAAAGAGCACTAAGTCTTTCAGAAACAATTCTGACAAATTAGCATGTCAGTCTAAGCAGATTTTAGACACTACCTGTGCTGCTGTGGCAAACAAAAGAATCCAGTTCCACTGACTCATGGCATTTAATGAAGCACAACTTTGATACAGCAAAAACAACCCAGGAATCCTGAAAGGAGATCTCCCAAAAACAGATGATCAGGTATATGCTCAGGCAGATCATATCTTGCAAACAGATTTCAGAAGCAGACTTTAAAAAACAGCACCATCTGGATCAAATTTGCAAGTCTATCCATAAATAAGAAGGGACAGCTTATGGCACCATTGCAAGCATATTTATAAAGTGTGGGAATACCGGGCTCTGAGGCAAGAAATACTGTCTACAGGAGCAAAAAATGCAGCTGAACCACTAAGGAAGTGGAGCGAGGAAGCCAGTTCTCAGCAAAAGAAAACTATCCAGGACAAAGATGAGTGGAAATGAGGCAGCTGGATGCCAAGAATTTTGAAAAAGGTGAAGCCAGCAAGGTTCTGGAGCTAAATTGTACCTTATGAACAAGGGCAAAATTCTTCTGACTGCACAGCAAACTTCCTGTCTACTATGGTGCTCTTGTGTACAGAGATAGCAGAGCCAGACATGTAGGGAAAGCTCCATGTGCCTGGTTTCCCCAGGAGAACCCAGAAAGAGAATTTCAATGTACAACTGAAAATGGTCCAGTGATTTATATCTTTGAGAATCCAGGCAGACAAAGCACACTGCTATTCTTTTGGCCCAAGTGACTAGCCAGAGATGTGGGAGAATTACACACTGTCCCAATTAGAAGGAGAAAATTCTATAACAAGTTAGGTCATTTTGCTTCAAATGACAGAGGATATTAGTATTCTGACAGTCATGTCACAAATTTATATTGTCATCTTCTGGATTGCCACAGAATCTTCAAGTCACTGTATTTTCAGGACATATTTGGAACCAGAAATAAAACGAAGTACCTGGCAAGGAAACATGACTTAGGCAGTAATTTTACATTATTAACCTCTCCCAAATGTGAAATACCCACCCAATATCACAGGATGTCCCCCATGGTACCTTTCCTACCTCTGGTAACAGCCTCATAAAACTGGATTTCACATCTTTACCTTAGTGAAATTCATAGTTCCAAGATTACTTNTTTTTTTTTTTTTAAAGAAAGAATCCACACTTTTTATGTGTCTTTAGGGATTTATTCTGTTTTTAAACATACTTGGCTTTTGGAGAAGTCAGAGTAAATTGTTTGGATTGACCCACAAAAGTAAGTCACATTTACTTTGCTAAGAACTGGAATGATTTAGGACTTCAACATCTCTTTTCTTGGTTACCCCTCTGGTGCTGGAAGCTACAGTCCCTGCTCTCAGCCAGTTTATGTGAGCTATTCCTCTGCTTCAGCATAGTGTCAGCCTGCTCAGTTCGAGATACCAAAGAAACACGTCAAACTAAACTTCCTAACTTTTCACTCTGATATATTAAAGAGCCCTCACAAATTTCAATGAGACCAAAAGGATAAGGGTTATGAATATGTAAAATCAGGTAACAGGAAATAATCAATCAGGAAAGCTGCCTAAAAGCAATTTCAAGAGTCTTTGTCTAATCCTCTCCACTGTCTAAAATCAAAGAATGAAGGAAATCAGGACATTACATACATCGGCATTTCCATTTGTTTGCAATGGCCAGTACTGAAGTTATGATCTCAAAGTATGCACAATATTAATGCTGTGTTGTGTCCTGGTGGACCTTCACCTGTCCATCTCCTTTGAGACATGCAACAGTGGCACTGCCCTGCTCCAGCAGGAAGCTGAAAACACCGTGTTCTCTCTTTTCTTTCCCCTTGTACAAAGGTACTTGCACCCCACCTGATGAACTGCTGGAGTGGAGCAGAACAGAGATATATTGCGGGGACAGATGAGAATTTGTGATGTGGGACACAAGATGCAGCAGGATGCTGTAGTGGTGCAGGGATGCAGAACTGAGGAAAGCAGTCCAACCCCACCTCGTGCTACAGTACCCACCAGACCAGGTGTCTCAGCATAAGTCTTTGTTTTCTAGACAGACCACATCAGCTGGCGTGTGAGAAAAGGCAAGTAGTGTTCCTATGAGGGCATTACTCCACCTCTCCACACACCACTCTTGCTCAAAACCTCACCAATCTCTTATGCAAATGGTTCAATAGTCTCATGATTTGCAGAGATGTATCATGGCAACTTTTTCATTTTGGTACTGGGTTAGTTTGAACAAAGTAGTCATGGCCTCTCAGAGTCAGAACCGGTAAACAAAAATCTTTTTGTATGAAAATAAGGAGAATTTTTAAGGACCCAACAAGTGTTGACTGAAGAGGTATCTTCAAAATGAATGAAAAGGAAGGAGGTGAAGCCTTAGAAGATCAGAATTGTGCAGAGGGGTACAAAATCTACCAAAAATAAATGCTCTTGTCACAGAGGACAGGTTTCTGCTGTGAATTTCAGGATTAAAATACTTCTTTAATTCGCCTTCAAACTTCAAGTCTGAACCTTGGAGCTAGAAAATTACAGAGGAAGAAACTTCCTTTCTGTGGTATCTCTGAGGTTCCAGCTCCTCAGCAAAAGAAAACAAGTGCAGAGAAGCCACACAAGTGAAATGTTCTAGACACTGACTTTTGTAACAACTTTTTCAAAGTTTCACCTTGGATTCAGCTTGGCATTAGACAGTTTTACTTTGCTTGTCCAGGCTGAATGCCCCTGGTGAATGCAGGGGCATTCAAATCCCCGTACAGCAGTACATTCAAACCACCGACATTTTCGCTTCATTTCTGTCTTTTACATCCTTTGTGCTCAATGTGTGCTTGATTGCAGAACTCAGGCTTGCACTTACTGTTTTAAAACGTACTTCAGCATAGTGCTGAGAAGGATTTGTTTCAGCAGCTAGCACACAGACTAGGCAAGTGTGAAACCAGACGTCCAAGTGTTTGCACTTGGACTTGCCGAGATTTTAGCATGAGCACAACTGTTCAGACAAGTGCCACTGAGTAATTCTGAGACCTAACATAGCTTCTTTGTTTACATTTTTACTACTCCCTGAGAGTACTGGGAACGTGCTGACTGGCAGTTCCTGAAGGGCCAAGACTTACATTCTACGCCTTATGTTCACACAGGACTTTGGCAGGAAAACTCCCAGCACAGTCTCTTGCATCCAGCAGAGGTATTTCCAGAAGGGGAAACTGTTAATGCCTCCCATCCCCATGGATTCTTTGTCTGTGCACAGAGACTGCTTCTGGTTATGCCTAACAGTCCCCCTGAGCTAAGACCACCAATTCATCAAGCGCTAACTGCCAAGGATGTGTCAGCTGGCTGACTGAAGACTGAATTAAAGAATTAACATTTTTGTTGCACTTTTTCACAAAAAAAAGTCACATCGTTTATGTGACGCCTTTTGCTCAGCTTTTTCTCCTAAAGGAGGTAAGAAACGGAGAAAAGGTTCTGTTAGTTACTTCACCTGCAACCTTTGGACAAGGCATCTTGCCTTTCTGCACCTCAGCATCTCCATCTGCTAAATACTGGTGCTCTATTTTGAGACAATCCAGCCAAAAAAGTGCTGCATCAGCCAATATCTTTATTGTTAATGCACTTCCAAACAAAATTTTCTTCTTCTCTAAGTGAAATAGTCTGAAAAACTTCTTTCCACTGGATTGAGCTGGTTTTTGATACCATGCTGCCCCAGCAGCTCACCCAGAGCCACATTAAAAGAGAACTGATGTCATGCAGCCTTGCCTCCACACACCACCTGGACATGGTAACTGCTGCCACTGCAATTTCATTCTTACTTGCTGTTTGCAAATTTCAGTTCCTCTGGTTGTGTGCTGTAAAAATTTTGATTCATACTTTACTTTCCAAATATTGTGGCTTTTCTTGTGCAATTGCTTAAGAAAGATGGCCTGTATTGTGCAAAAGGATCTCTTATGACACAGCACATGCAGAGTATAACAGACAAAGCCCATTAAGAGCCTGGCTGTTCTTTCTAGCTTTAGTTCACATCAAGATGCATATGAAGTTGTTTTTCAATAGGGAAGAAAACAGAGGTCACAGTGGAAATACCAGATGTACCTTGCTGTTCACGGTGTTCACATTCTACAAGCAGAAGTTGCTGATACTGCAAGGTGAGAGGCACCTTCTAGAACAGGCTGAGCTTTCCCAGCTCCTCCTGGCTTCTGCACTCCAAGTCTGTAGAGGTAGCAGAATCCCCAAAAGGTGCTCTACCAGACATCATGCAAAACAGAGTATCACCCTACCTAATCCTTCTTTTTTGATTTTCCTCTGCTACTTGGTTTAGCTGCAGAAAACTTCCAGCATCCCTCACCAACAGATCGATCCATAAAGCAAAGTTTCATCAGCTTGATCTGTTCACCACACTAAAAATCAAGATGAAGCCAAGCACACTTAGAGAAAGAAAGGCTTGCTTAACAGTCAAAAAGAGGAAAACACACATTTCTTCAGGGACTGTTTTGCTCACTGAGTAATTGCCACATTTGGCAAACATACAAAAAACCCAATCCAAACCAACAACAAAAATTGAAGCAAAGTAATAAAAACTGGGCACAGTCGTTAATTTATAACAACAGGAACTGCCCACAGCTGATTTTTTCAGAGAACCATCATAGCTGGTGAATAGTGAAAGATTATATAAGGATGTCATATGTCTTAATGACCTATTCTATATATGGAAGCATTTACTTCAATACAGAAGTATTGATTTGTGCTTCTTTTTGACTCCTTCCATTCATCTAAATCCAATACTCTTTCCAATTACATTTAATTCAAAAGCCTGGACTATACTTTCAATTCTGTGGTCCAGTTTTGTTTCTAAATGCTTTTTCTCATGTCCTAAGTGCAGTTATTCTGGCAAATGCTTCTTCTAAGCATTGAAGGATGAATGCACAGAAGTGAAAAAAAACATCTACAGTAATATTATCTGTCCTTACACAAGGGCTTCAATCATTGGAAAGGAAGGCAGTAGCAAGCAAGAACATGGAGGCAACGTCACAACCAGAGGACTGAATACAGTACAACCCTAGAAGTTCAGTGCTGGCCATGTTGAAGGCCTACTCCGTAAAAAGCCCAGCAAAACAAGTACTGCAACACTCAATGCACCGTATTTCATGTCCCCTGTACTGTTTAATGACTAAGTTAAAAACTCCTGCAGTACTTTCGTCTTGTACAAATTACTTAATTGGTAAATCTCACTCAGCTATACCTCCCAAAAATACTGTCTTTGGTCCATATAGCCTGAAAACCATTACTTATTTACCAACAAGTTTTCAGAACACATTCTCCTCACGTGAACAGACGACTTGTGCCAGCACAGAGGAGGGGACATGTATTTTTAACAGTGGTGGCTTCCCACGTACATTTTTAAGAGCCAACAAAGGAGACAAACTCTGTGAAAAGTGTCTCCCCAATATGCATCTCTCCTTTTCCTGTTGAGGGATCATGCCTGTGACAAACCAGTGCTCAAAGCAAACACACTTCTGCAGCTCTCTTTGGAAAACTTCCCCCACTGTTCCGCCCTTACTGTCTTGTCAACACCCTCTCCTCACAAACAGCTGCTTCCCATCTGAACTGATCTCTCTGAGCAGTTTCAGTAATACAACAAACAGAACCACCAGCATCCAGAGGGATACGAACTAAAAAATTATATGCAAATGGCCAGTGATTATAATTAGAAGCCTTTGATTTTCCTTCAATTAAAAGGGAAGTAAATAAAAGAGAAATGATCAAGCACCCTTCATATGAAGGACCAAAGTACTTTCAGTCTACAGTATCTCAGCTGACAACTGTCAATGGTGACACCAAATTAAGTAATTAACATCCAATTCCTTTTCACACTGTCCTGAAGTACTTGACAGCCATTCAAACTGTATTTCCTTTCCGTCTCCTCCTCCACAGATTAAACAAAATAAAAGATCTCAAGTACAGATGGCAAGAGCCAGTAATGACAAAAATCTAAGGAAGGCCGACAGAAGGTATTTCTAACGCTTCTGGCCTGGCACCTAGAACTTTCACGTAACAACAAAGCTTCAGAAATAAAACCATCCACATCAACCACCCTCAAGGAAAAGCTAGCACTGGACCTGGCTACGAGCTCCCATCTACCAGAACCCTGCTTTAGCAATAAATGCCAGAGCCTGGCGTGGGGCCTGGGGCCGTGCCTCCAGGGGTGAGCCTACAAGGCCAGGACACTGTGCCTGCCCCTTGCAATTCTGGGAGAAAACTGGGAGAATGTTTCCTGGCATGCTCTGGCCTGGGCCTTCTAGCATTCTCCCAAACAATTCTCAGGCATGGTGCCAGTTAGGATAGGCCAAGGACCATTCCCAGTAGGCAGTCTGAATGCAGCTATCCTGCTTTGAGACTCAGAGTTCAGTGGTACAAGACAGGACCAGATCATGCCAGTTGGCCATAGGGCCAAAGAGTAAAGCCTGGTGCTGTTTTGTTTACTACATTTGTAGCTTAAGTCTCTTGCTTAACAATACAGGGCATTAACCACTGATCAGCTCTAACTACACAGATAAACTTTGGCATCCATGCCTTCTCCTCTGTGACCTACATATTAAATAGCACACAGCCTACTCATGTATACCTATATTAAGCTTGTCCATTTTTCCCACAACACCATGGATGCTATTTAAGAATCAGGTTTGCAAGTCCAAAAAGCTTCTATAACCTTCTGTTACTGCCCCTTCATACAAAATGGAAGGGGCTTCTTTAGCAACCTAGTGATGAGGTTAACAGCCAAGGTTCCTTGAGGTGATACATTCAAAGCAGTTGCCAGATTAGACAGAAAGTCCCACAGGACTGGAGACTTTGCTGTGTAGCTGAAACCCACTCACCTATCTGAGATAAGAATTTGCATTTTAGTGAGTTCTTATCAGGAGTCTGCCGCCAAAGCAAGGCCCTCCACCAGTGACACACACGCTTTGAGTATCAGGGAACTCCTCTCATTGTCAGCTTCCTCAGCATCCAAAATAATCCCTGAATGCAACCTTTTATGTTTTCCCCTCTTTCCTGACAAGTATTTCCCTCATGTATCCCATGACAGGTTGTTCCAAATTACCCAAACCATGCTAGGATGCCAGAAGCATGAGCAGGCAAAACTTTCAAGACAAAAGTATTATCACTAATGTGATTTACTATAGATAAAAGAAGGTGTGAGAGGATATGGATGATGTTGTTAGGCCTTTTTAAAATCTAAGCCCGTTCTGTCATGTACAAAGGCAGTGAACATCTAGCAGATGTCCAGTAAAATGAGACTCGTGAGTTTAAAGCTGTTTCTTAGTAAATTGCTCAGATCCCAAAGATAAGCATCACTCCTTGGTGGCAAGCTCAGCAGTCAGGGTCACTGGTGCAAAGGACTGCAGGAACCTCTCTGTAAAAGAGGTGCTCTCAGGGAAGGGGCAAGCATTGTGCCTCTCAGGGATCAGCATTTGCTCATTCTGGCACCCTGGGCCAAGACGTGTCAGCAGAAAGGATGTGGGTTTGGTATCACTGGCAGCGGCTCTGGTTCACAACTAAACCAACAGCCTGATTTGTGCAACGCAAACTCCTGGCCCAATCACATCAAGTTTCACACCCAAAACATACAGTCAAACAGTTCCTAATATATGCTTGAGACAGGAGCCCTGGAAATGTTGGTCCTATCACTTAGCTAGTGGCAACTTAACAACTGGCAAATCCACAGGGAATATATAATCAGCACTCTGCCTATCAGACTGTTTGCTCCTTCTTTTTTTTTAACTGAAAGTGTATTACTGAGCCAAATAAATTATGATTAGTCTAGAAAGATTTTTAAGGGCTAAATAACTGCACTTGTGAAAAAAAAAGTGTCCTCATTTTAGACAAGCAAAGTGGTTTGGGAACCAACAAATTAACCTGTTGGCACAAGAACTGACCACAGCAAAACCAGAAGTACAAAATGAAAGTCAGGTTAAGAATGGTGACAAAATTTACTCCATGAGTCATGAGACATCAGATTAATTGCAACAAGGTATTATTTGTATGGCTGATATGCTTCCATAAAAATAATTTCAGCAATGGGAATAGCACTGAGAATGACCCAGTACCCTCAAATGAACCTAAATGTTCCTGTAACTCAGTTCCACAGTCCCATCACCTCAGTAACCATACTCACCTTTAAATAATCAGGGTTTAGAAATCTATTGCCTGCTCTGCAACTCAAAGATACACGACATAAAATTGTCACTGTTTCTGGAACTGTAGGAAGTGACATTGCCAGCCAGTTTGTAAAAAGTTCTTGTGCTGACAACACTGGGTGAAAGGGCAGACAGGCCTAAGACGTAAGCCTCACAATGCCAGAACAGTCAATATCTGTCTTTCTGTCCCTGGGCTTGAAGGGGCCTATCAGAGCAACATTCAGCTTTGGGCAATCAGTGTCTCATGGCCTGACATATGGCATTCAGCTGTGTAACCAAGGAGGAAGACTCATTAGGAAGAGTGAAGGAACCGTTTTCTCATCACAGAGCTGTTTTCTCTTACTCTGCTCTTGAGATCTGCAGTTCAAAGGGAGCCAAGGTCTCTTCAGATGAGTGGAATCTACAGAAGGTGAAAATCAGACAGCCACCCTAAGGTTCTGTCCCAGTACAGATCCACTGCAGTTCTCTATGTCTGCTACAGCTTGACTCAATCACACCTGCAGAGGTAGTGTGAAAGCTTTAATCACACCTGAGTGGGTAATTAAGCAGGACTCTTCATCTGCAGTAATATTTAAATTCAAGATTTTGGTCAGATCTCAGGCACGCTGTTGGTGCAATCCCCAGTCCAAGCCTCAATTTGTGATACAGAAGGGAAAAGCAGTCAAAGGTATGTTCAGTCTGGATGAGATGGCTTTGCATGAACTGCATTGCTCCACATGGAAGTCTTTGTAACAGATTGAGAAATGACATGGTTGCTTATTTCAAATATTTTCTTGTCTCTAGCTGTACTCACTCCTGGTAACCAGGACAAGCTGCCATTTGCACAGGAATTTCAAGCATCATCAAAATCAAAAGATACATCACCATTTACATCCTAAATCACACTACAACTGTGCAAGTCTTTACCATTGAAGGCTGGAAATCCATTTGGGGAGACAAAAACAGAAAAGGGATTCTACAGATGGAAAGAAGAAAGAAATTCACACAGTCCCTTTATATCTTCTTGCAAGTGCCTGAAGCAAACAATAGGCAGGCAACAGAAATAAATAATTTCTTGAAAGCTTCATCTGTCACAGACTCATCTGGGTGCCTGAAGGCAGACACTGCACTTGGGAGATCCTGCTTTTTCAAGCCTCAGATACCCTCTGTGTCAGATGCCTCTGGGACTGCCAGGATGTGCACATAGGAAAGCTGGCCTGCAAACACATCACTCCCTTAGGAGGATTCAGGGTTGCACTTTCAGGGTACCCCCTAGAAGTCTGAATACTAGACTGCTCCCATAAATGCTTTATGCCAACACCTAGTCACAGTCGCTGGCATGAGCAATGAGTTGTCCTCAAATGCAGGTACAAACTCAGACAAACCTTCCTCAAGGCTCTACTGCGACAATAATACTCTGGATCCTCTACAAAACCTGTGAAGTGATCCACTCCCTCACTTGGTACTGCTAAAACCTTGGGAATGTCTTGCACCTGGTGTTTTGGGCACTAGAGTTCAGGACACACATTAGAGAATCCAGATAACAGCACAGGAATTACAGAAGTAAAATTAAATAGTTTTTGAGAAAGAAAAGTTAAACAATTTGACAATATACCATAATCTGAAGCAAAATGTGAAAACATTCTTGAAATATTTAAGGAATTGACAAAAAGAAACAAAGAGCGCTGCCAAAAAGGATTTAGACATTATGTTAGGCATTAAGAAGACCTTTCTAATACTAACAATATCTAAACACCAGGATAAACCATCAGAAATTAAGATCTTTTCATATCAGAACATGATGGGATGGTTTGTCAGGATTCTCTCCAAGGTTACGTTTCATGATTCTACGATATGATGTAACATTGAAGAATCACATCTCCCACCCTGCACACCAGTACTCCTGCCTATGGCAGAAATACCGTGTGACCTTGGGGAGTGGAAAATTACCAAAACTTTTTAACTTTTTTGCTTCCTATATTTAGGGACAAACAAGCTCTCATAATGGGTATCAGTCTGCTTCCTGCAAACATCAGCCAAAAATGTTGTAAAATCAAACATGCGTTCAGCTATATACCAAGCAACTCTAATATTCTGCTCTCTGTGATGCTTGGTTCACTTTTTGATCCCCATGCCCTTTCCTTCCAGAGCCCAGGGTCTCTGTCCCTCCCTTGCCTCAGCTCCCAGAGTGCTACCGCAAGGCAGTTTTGTTGCAGAGGCACCAGCGTGGCTCTGGGAAAGCCCAGGGAAGCCAAGCACTCCCTCCTCCCTCAGAGATCACGGCACATATTCAAACAACAACTGGCACGCCTGAAATGAGAGGGAGGGACAAACGGCAAAAGGGCTGATTGATCACAGAACAGACACCGAGAGGAGGGAGAGATGCAGAGCCAGAATAAGGTCAGACACCTCATTCTGAAGGATGTAACAAGACCAAAGAAGGTCTGAGATAAAGGGTAACAGGGGTCAGATGCACACCAAGCTGGAATGAGTTAAGGGAAGCAAAGAGAAAGCAGTTTTAATTCTCACCTTTATGGCAGTAAATTAGTGAAACTACACTGGGGATTTATTGATATTTTCTCACCATGGAAATTCTGTGACAGTGCAAAAAGAATAAACAGCTTTGTTCATATAAAAAACCTTGCTGTACTCCTACATAACTCTGATTTGTAAAGCCTCACTACAAAAGGCATGGGCTCAGCACACTGTTTTCAAAGTGACACACTAAGCTCATACATCTCAGAGCAGGAGAGAACCTGGGTAATCTGGATCCTCCAGCCCTGATCATAGACCTGTGGCTGTAAACTGGGCTCTCTAGACCATGGGCTCAGATGAATAAATATTTTCAGAGCTTTCTCTTTGCTTTGTTTTGCTTTTCAATTTTTCACTTTTGCTTCATCTTTCTACATCCAGACTGTTTTCTGCACCTCCTTTCTTGGTATCCAGGGCACAAGAACCTTTTAGCCTATTTGCATTTCAGCCTTTAGCAGCTGATTTTGCACTACACTTGGTCTAAATAGAAAACTCTACAAGAACAACTCTCAACCCCAAATTCAAGAATCATAACAAAAGCCCCTAAAAACTCAGGAGCATTTTTGTTCTGCTAATGTTCTATCTTCAATTCATGCTTTACAACCAGAAGGGCTACAAACATGTCATTTAAAGTGAAAGCTGTGATCTTCCTCAATTTACATACATCAAGAGCCAGGCTTTAAATATAAAATGCTCTGCGACTTTAAAACTAAACAGAAGAACATCTTGACCATTTGCAGTCCTAACAACTGGCTATAGGTGACCAACTGACCCAAAATAAGAGAACAGCAAAGCCAATTTAGATCACTTCCAAACAATTTCCTTTCCCATCTCCTTCCTCTCCCCCAAATGCTCTTTTAGCTGTCTTGTAATAAAGGAGCAACATTACCCAAACCATATGGTTCACCTTCCAGAATCAGCATTTATCTGTATCTACTGAGGGTGAACAGGCAGAGAACAGGGTAGGACAGGAAACCACAGCTCACAGCTGCAACAAATGGTCTGTTTGCTACTCTATTAGAGCATCAGAGCATCAAGATTGTGAAATAGAAAGGGAACGGGGTGGGGGAAGGCCGGTGATGCTTATCATGTTTCAAGATGGGTGGAGTGCAAAATCCAGAGACAGATCAATTACAACTACAAAGCAAGCAAGAAAGGGGAGCAAAACATAAATATTTTGAGTCTGTAGGATGTGGGCTAATTTATCTGATGGCACGTGTCCTAATGTAACATTTAAACAATTGATAGGATCCAAGACGACTTCTAGTTTTCATACAAAAATAAAGGAATACATGATACTAAAACCTAAAAATAGTACTGGTACGATTACTTATCCAGTTTGATACCTATCTGGTAAGAACAATTCACCTTTCCTACTGTTTTCACGCCTGCACAGAACAAACAGCAATTGCTCAAGCTAAAAGCACATCCTGTCATTCTGACATTAAAATGTACAAGTTGGTGGTTTGTCTTCGGAAAGATGAAAGAGACATATTTGTATACAATGTAGAGAACATTTAAGCTTTATATATTTGCAATTATCTAAGCTGTGGGAGCTGCATGTGCAAGTTTGAACTGAGCGTTCGGTGAAATAAAAGGATGGGGGGGGGAAAAAGTGATGCAACAAAATACCTACCACTGCAATCCAGTGTATTGGATAACTACTGCTCCAACACTTCCACATGTAATTCATATGATTATATCTACAAAGCAGTAAAAAAAACTTTTAAAAACTGACAGCTAACTGCTGTGTATTCATTATTCAATCTATTTTTAGAATGATGGTCAATGAGTATCTGAAATTGCTCAGGGCTCCTGTGTCTCCTTACTTGAGAGCTGGTCTCTAGTTACTGAAATATCAGTGTTAGATTTGACTGGGATTCTGTGGAATGACCATGCAGCAGTCAAACACACCACAGCCTTTCTTTTCTCAATAAACTGTGCATGACTTCTCCATACCAATTGACACTACAAGCAAGAACAGCTACCTAGTGCCTGGGTAAGCCTGAGGGCTGCACCCTGCAGACACTGCACCTCAGCAGGGCGCTGGCAGCCCCACATTCCAGCACAGGACTGCATGCCACCAGACAGATGCTGGCATTTATCCAACTGGTAACTCACTAAATTATCACCTGGTTTGATTCCGTCACACAAAAAACAAATATTTACAAAATTACATAAGACAATATAAACATTTATGTATACGTTACAGAGTTAAAAGAGGCCAAAGGATTAATTGAATCTTAAAGTCTGGAGACTGAAAATCCTTATGGTTTATGATCACACCAGAGACTTACAACAGAATTATCTGCCTTTATGTCTTTGAAGTTTATCTTACTCCTGAAACTTTTACTAGAGTTCCATTAGGTTCTGATAATTTTCCACTTTGCTTCTTCCGCAATCAGTAGTTCTTTAATGATGTTAGCAGCAGTACATTTCCACCTGCTCCCTGCTGCTTAAAAAGTTTGGCTGTGTAACGAGCCTTTACTAGTACAGTTAGTAACAGAGCTGCATAACTGCAATATTGTCTATTAATACTCCTGAGCTACACAGTGTTTCTTCAAGGACAATTCCATAATTTGCAATAATACCATCCCTGCCTAACAAAATAGCAAATAAGACGGGACACAATATAGTGTGTGTATATTCATAACTAAATCATTAACTTCAGGTCATCAGCTGTGAGCTGGTAGAAAAGAGTTTTCCCCTCTCCTTCCTTATTTTCAGGGAATATCTAGGACAACTAGGACTATTGAAATGAAGGCATACATATAGTATCGTATCTGTACTATATTACAATTTAATGTAAAATCCAGACTCTGTTTTAAAAAACAGCTACATCCCTTGGAATTGATCATCTCACCTTGTAAGATGTGGAACAAACTACAGGGTAAAGCTATTGGGTTTCATTCTCTCCACAGTTATGATACATGATACCATAATAGATAGTACACACATTATATATATATATACATATAATATATACATATACATATAATATATACTATCTATATATATAGTATATATACACACACACATAATACAAGTATCAACAGGAGTACTAGAAACTGAACAGGAGCAAAACAGACAAGGAACGCTTCCTCATGTCCAAAATTAAATGGAATAAAACTATTACAAATCACATACACAGTGAAAAATCATGGGACATCTAACTTAAATTTGCAGATATAACTCCGTTTGTCAAAATTACTTGAGGTGAAAACATAACAATTCTAGAGACTAAATTTTATTTAAATAAGTAAACATCTGTAGCATTTTCATTAAATGAGTACAAAACTCACAGCAAGATATCTATAAAGGTGACTAACACAATTTTTATTGTTAGAAAATAGAACTCCATGTTCTATAACTTTAATTATACTCACTTTATTAATTCATGAAAGCAAAATATGGACCACAATCTTTTAGGCAAAGCAAATAACGACTGCGTCCTCATGCTAATAATGAACCTATTTTCCCCTGCAGCTTAGTGGGAAAACATTTCTAAGCATAGAAAAAGAAAAGGAAACCTTTCCTTAAATATGATCACATATTCATCTCCTAAAACAGATTAAAATACTGTAAGAAAATTGAGATTACTTTGATTTGTTTGCAAATGCATAGTATTACTTACAAGATTCTGAATACTTAAGAGATTCTTTTACATTACCAGGGAACACAGGAAGCTGCTGCTAGCAAGCAACTTCAGTGCTGTGAATAAACCCATAGAATTCAGCTGTTTGCTTTTTGAAACATTGTTTATTGAGAACACTTAATGAGGACTAGGGCTTCAATAGCAAATATTTAACCAAGAGCACAGATTCCCTCACATAAGCACAACTGTCCCAGCCTACTTAGAGGAAATTCATTATAATGATAGAAAGATATGAGATTTAGCCTTCCTTTATTTAACCCAAGCTATTGAAGTTTCTTAAGCAAAGGAACCCATACCCCACATCTCTCTCATCTCCTTTTTGACAGGAACAAGTTTCCAGAAGATCTGGGTACTGCAGTTCTCCTGCACAGAATTGCAGTGTTTCAGTGCAGCCAAAATTACTTCTGAATCATATAGAGTACAAACCACTTCAGTACAATTCACATTATGGAAAAAACAACTAACCTTGCCCAATCACACTGGAGTGCTAACCTTCCTGGTGTATTATACCCCAGGAAGTATAACAGCGTACGTTTATTTTGCACTGGGTAAGAGCTGGGGAGACAGAGACCCATAGGGCAGGAAGGGTGGTTCCTGTGCAGTGATGCCAGCATGCTCAGGAGAGCCAACAAATGGGAGTTATGTGGCCTGCATTTCTGAGGCCAAGCAGAGCTGAGAATACAGAGTCCCAGGGCTACAGCAGTGCTTTCATTAGTGTCATAAAGCAAAACTTTTGGCCTATAACTGCATCGAATCCCAGTGATTATATAGATGATATTATCTTTGCATGTTGTGTCAGCTGTCCAATGTGGGAGGCGGGGCAGAATTCATTCTTGTGGCCTGTCTTGTTAGAGGGATTAACGTATGGCCATCCACATAATTTATGCAGGAAATATTTCACACTCCAAATTTTATTTTAAAAAATTTCATCCCACTACTGCTCCTACCCTCACACACTGCAGTAGATCCTCATTCTCCTTTCCTTGGGGCTAACACCATTCAGCTATCCGAATGCAGTTGTACAGAGATTCAGTCCATAAGATGTAGGTCAATGACTGAAGAAACTGACATTATTCAGGACAGTACATGAATATTTGACATGTGCATGAAGTTAAGCCTGTGTATGAATGGTGCTCTAAACTAAGGCCAAGAGATAAGAAAGATCCTACCCCTCAGTGCTTCATTCAAACATAATTAACAAAACACAAATTCCGTAGGGGGTAAAGCTGCACTTCCAGAACCAACCTGCAAGACTATACTACAGCCACTCCACAACTGGTAACAAAGTGCCTCGGAAGGGCTCTGACTGCCAGCAGTGCCAGCCGAGACCTCAGCGAGTGCACTCCGCCAGGATCTTCTCCTGCCGTTACCTAGGGCATATTACTCACTACTGCTCTAAAGAAAACCGCCAGGTTAATGAATACAAATAAATAAAAGACCTGTTCTGGTTTTTTAATACATGAAAATCCCATTTAGCTAACACTGTGATTACATGTAGCTGTAAGAAGCAAAATTAAATATGTATGTAGCTTGAATCTACATTCTAGCCTGGAGCTAACAAAATCTCAAATTCAGTACTTAGGACAGAGGAGTTTTCTGAGGGATTTTGGTTTTGTTTTGTCTGTAGGGTGGGGCACTTTTACAATTTACAGCTTTAATAAGAACCTCCTCGTACTGAGACAGAACCACAGTTCTAAATTAAGCTAACTGGCACTTCAGTTGGAAAACTCAAATTAAAGGCTCTGAGTTCAACTTCTGGAGAGAGAAGAAGAGGGCTGAAGTAGAGACTAGTTCATAAAGCAACCACATCCTTGTCATTTATCTTTTATGCTAGACAGTTTGCCACTTGGGCGAATCTGAAAAACACTGAAGACAAACTGATTTTAAAAAACAAACAAACAAAAATCTTGCCAGAAGGACACGTCAAAAGCGGCCCAGGGCCTAAGCCCATTTAGATGAAACCAGAGTTTAGTCTTTATCTAGGAAAACACCAGAAAGAATTTCTGCCCTGACCAATCTTTTGGAAATCTCTGCAGAGACTTCCTTTGCTTTGATTCTCGATCTCTGTGTGATCACTAGTTCATTCTTCTTCTTTTTTTTAATGATATATCTGTTATCTAGTAACTTTTACGGCAGGCTCTTCTAGTTATTTGCAGGAGTGTGGTGGTACACGGATGAATTCCACATTTAGAGCCTATACAGGAAAATGGAAATATCCAGATGGATTTTTTCTTCTGAACTAGCCCGTGGATAATTTCAGAGGCAGGTATAATTGTTTCCACATGCAAAGACACACCCAGTACAATCACAAATTTATGTTTGCCATTAAACAAAGATATATGTACAATATTTATTTATAAATAACTAGCAGTAAGGGTAGATTTTCCAAGTGGGTATAAAAGCAACTTCTAAACAACAACAACAACAACCAAAGAGCAGATCCATTCCTGGGTCCGTTCCTGCCACCCCGCGGGGCCGGAACGCTGCGGGGCCGACGCTGCCCGCGCTCC
>VWZT01012906.1:35461-50767 GCA_013397055.1 Pachycephala philippinensis | reverse complement strand
CGCTGAATAGAGCGCGAAGGGAAGTCCCGGTGGCAGGGAGGGGGAGCGACGGGAAGGAGGGACGGGGCGGGCGCAGGCGGCGGAGCCCGGCCCCGGGGGCCTATCCGGGCCGGCGGAAGGTAGCGAGGCGGGGCGAGAGCGACGGGCGCGCGGCCTCCTCGTCTCCTCGTCCCCTCGTCCCGCACACCCTCGCGGCCGCGTGGTCTCGTCGCGCGGAGCCCCTCACACACACACACAGACGCGGACACCGCCTCACAGCCGGTCTCCCTTGTCCCCCTCCCTCACACGCTCCCCTCACCCCCCTCCTGCTGCAGACCCCCCCGTACCGCGCCCTCTCGCATCCCCGCGCTTGGCGCGTGTGCTGAGCTGCCGCACAGCCCTCAGAAGCAGTCACACCGCGCAGCCGGGCCCCGGGCTCGGCCCCGCGCCTCACGGACGCAGCGCGGGGCGATGAACACACCGCGGCTCCTTGCACCAACGGGGCTTTGCCCCCGAGCCCACGGGCCCGTGCCCTGCCGCCACAAAGGGCTGCTCACACAGACACCTCGTACACTCAATTGTCACACAGGAGTGCGCACACCAGAACGGACACAAATATGCAGAAATAAAGTATCACAGACTTCCGTGCCAACAAAGAATAAATACAAAAAACCTGTTTCATCACTGTGAATGCAAAATGCAAAGGTTTTAAGTTGGTTGCAACTGCTTGTGCACAGTGAGTTCACGGCATAAGGCAGGGATGAATAGGGCAAACTGCACACAAAAGCAGGCTGAGGGCTGCAATTCAGCGCTACTGACGCCATTCCCAAAAACCTAACTTGGTTCATACCGGTGGAGATTTTCCCAAATATCTTCATGCCACCATAAGAACAATGCCAGGCTTTTGTCAAACCACAAATACTTTCTTTTTTTAATTAAGGAAAAAGGTTTCAAAAGGAAAATTTTAAAACGTTAATAATGTGAACTCTTAAGGGGCGTATGATAGAGACACCTATTGGATATACTACCTTAGAAAGTAAACTTAGCAAAACTAAATGTAACAAATAATGTAGTAATTGTCATCTTCCCCAGGCTAAACCAAAATACCTCTTGAACATTTTTGTCTTAACATGGGCTTTGTTCTGTCTTGACTGATCATTATTCTGGTTTTTAAGTTTTCTATTCAGGAGTAAGTGTTGGTAGTCTAACATACCCAATTGTCATCTCAAGACTTCATGGATATCACATTACATGGAATGAGAAAACAGCTCTTGGGTCAAGATACAGTTGCAGCAGGCTGCAGGTCTGCAGTGTAAAGAAAATATCTCAAATGCTTTCAGCCCTAGGTGTGGAAATTGTCTTTATCAAGTGTCAATATTTTATTTGCCCATGTCTCCTAATGAGGTAGGCTTGGGTCAAGGTGTGAAATTATCCTGGCTCTCGTGATACCCTGCGGTAGCACTTTCTGCATCCTCATCAGTGACAAACGTTCCCCTCACTCCGAGTCAACATGACCACGATAGCTCAGAATGGGAAGGGACGTGTGGGAAAGGTCTTATCACCCTAAATGTCGGGGGTCCGAGGGAAAGGCACCAAGGGGAGGGATTGGCCAGGGTGGCTCTGGGTTCTGTGCAGGTCTCAGCTGCGCTGAGGAGCGCTCTGGGATGTGGGAGTGCACTGCAGAGCCGGGTCTGGGACACGGACAGGGAAGCAGAATCTCCAGAAGGTCAGATTAGACTCTAAATTCACTGGTTTTCTTTCAATTTATTTACATTTAACCTTTCGTTTTCTTCTGAAAGTCACTACAGCATTTTCACTTATTTACTCATTTTGTGTCCAGTTGATCTCTTTCTTAAAATCCTCGAATGGTTTTTTTCTGTTTGGGGCAAGAGGCAGGAGGCAAGACTTTCTTCTAAAAGATCCTGATTAAATACCAATGCACCCTGTTAGGAGAAATCACCATCACCAAAGCTACGCCCCCACCCTGTGGCTGAATGAGAAAGTTGTTAGTTTTAAAGTTGTTAATTTGTTAACTCTGTCTCCTGTGTTTTCCTCAAAAATCTTATCATAATTTCATTTCCGTAGCAAGTGCTGAGACAGGAGCCCACGGCAGCGTAAGTAGGATGCTACCGGAGCGACGCTTCCACCGCCGGAGGGTGTGTGCCTTCTCGTCAACACGGTGCACAAGCTGTATTGCTTTAAAGCACTCCTCCAGCTTTAGCGGCAGTATTGAAAGCATTACTGTATAAGAATTTCAAAAAGGATGTTACTTGTAACTGGAAAGATTAAAAGGAAAAAGGCTTCCATTAAAATTAAAGGCAGATTTTTCACTCTTTTTTAGAAAGCGTTTTCTTTTGGCTCTAGGAAAATCCATTTTGGCAAAGTCCAAATTACTGCAGACACACATAATCCATACTTTTGAATGGATATTTTCTTGGTTGCCAGCATGGATTTTTTTATTTCAAAGAAAAAGAATTATGTGATTAGCCAGCAAGCTCTTTTATTATTGAAGGGCTACAATGTGTTAACTGAGTGAAACTCCAGCTGAAAATATGTTCCTTCTAGCTTGTTTTCTTTTCACTTCATTTTAATTTTGTATATTTTTAAAAAGGAAGTAGTTTACAACTACTTTCAGTTTTGAAGAGAATTTTTACTGCCAATATGTGTTTTCAAGTGAGCACTTCAAAAGCAAAAAAAAAAAAAAATGCTGCTACTTTGTAAAATGGTCAGGGAGTCAATTACAAGGAGTCTGCCATCAATTACCATGGAGTCAACGTCGTAATTAATTTACATGTGCTTGTGAGTTGTTTGCAGCTGTTACATTTTTATGTTGTCTCTCCCAGTAGCAGCAAGGTGACAAGGTCTCCACATGGTATCACAATACCAAAGAAAATAATCATCCATTATGTGTTTGTCTGCATACTGGCTGTATTCTGTCTTGTAGGAGAAAATGTTATTCACTCTTGGCCTGCTGAAGGAAGGCTCTAGGAAAGCCCCTGGAAAGTGTGAGTTGTGATTGGTACCCTATTTGCTGTAGAAAGAAGATCTAGAAATCCCGAGTGACTGTAGAGTTTGTTGTTTTATACTGCTATACCTTTTAGACTCAGCAAGAAAGACCCGACAGACCACACACCTGCCTTTCCCCCACTTTTTTTCCTCTGCTTTAACCACTGCTGTTCCTTTATAAAAAGCACTATCTGTTCATCAGGCTTCCCAAAAGCATACTGTTCTGAACTTTGCTAAGTTAATAGGTGTTTTTTCTGCTAACTTTAGGAAATTTTGAAGCAAAACCCTATTTCTGGCTTAGAAGAGAATTGCTGCTCATGCATAGTATCAAAGTGACTTGACTAAGGCAAACGTGGGAGGGCATTACATATTCTGCATGACCCTTTGTGAAGACCGTGTATATATGATCTATATCAAGCAGTTCCATACATTTATTTGGTTTTTGTGGTGCCAAAAAAATTCCAGCCTCTCATGCTCTGATTTGTGAAAATGTTTATACAGCTTTTCGGTAGAATTTAGCACACCACAATTTCAGAGTTTATTGAAGCTCTCTGTGGTGAAAAGTACATGGACAATAAGAAGTGTTGGGTACAGTGTGCATCTAAGAGCGAAGGTATCTGAACTTTCCTCTCCTGTATTGATCTCCACTTGGTCTTTGTGTGCATCTTCTTACAGTTGTGTTAGAAGAGTCACTGAACTGCAGATCCTTGTGTGCTAGTGTAGCAGGGGAGTTGTCTGCATCTCTTGGTGAGGATGGGTCTTAGGCCACATAATGCAAGATAATTTAAGGGAAGCTTAAATCTGGGCATGAGCTTTGCCTGGAGCTGCATGGCAGCCAGTAAGTGCTGCAGCAAGGCAGGCCAGCAGAGAATGATTGCTCCTGTGAGCACAGGTACCCTGGTTCCAGATTTGGTACACCATGTCCATGGGGCACCTTAAATATACCGTTTCAGTTCAGCATTTACTAGTCCACAGCCCTTTTCCCTGAACAGTACAGAAATGGCCAAAGACTCATGGGAAATCAGTGGGTTGGTTGAAGTGTGGTTCCCAAAACAATTTTGGCACTCAAGCCCTGCATGTGACATACCTGGCTCAAGGTAGTTTAAGAATTTCCTGAGCTAGAGGCTGTATCTGGATCATTTAGCCAACAATGGGCCTATTTACCATTGAATCCTCCTTTGGCACACATTTAAGTGTTTGGCTTTTCCAGGATGCTTTAGTAGTTTGTTCTACATGTAATGATTACTATATGAAAAAAAAAAAAATTCTTTTCCTTTAGCACTGATAATTTCTTTGGTTGCATCTTAACTTCATTACTGCAAAAAATAGAGCTTAGTCACTGTCTATGCTTTACTCACCATTTAAAGATCTAGCAGACCTTTAGTTTATTTCCTCTTGGTGCTCTCCACACCAAGTTAAAATGCTCTAACCTGCTAGACTCTGCTCATATTGAAGCCATTTTGCATGGCTAACCATCTTTCTTTCACTTCCCTGTACTTATAGCAGCTCTACTCTATCCTTTGAGAGACAGAAGTAAAAGGTTTGTGCAAGATATTAAAGAAGTCTGTGTGCCAGGGACCCGTTCAGGATGCAGTGATGGTCTGTGTGCTGCTTTCACAGAGGGTCTAAAATGCTCCTGTTGAGCAGAGAATAAACCCTGACTCCAGCACTTGTTTATTGAATGGCAGCAGCTAATTTAAATTCCAACATTGCATCTGTAGATATGCAGAGTAATTCTGGAAACTTCAGTCAAAATAATGTAGTTAATAGAGATTTGCATGTGCGTAGTTAAAATCAGGTTCTGGCCTGTGTACAATGGACATGAATCACCTCTCACCTGCCCCTATATAATTCATTGCAGATAACTGATTTTGCCAAAGCCACTGCTGATTTATTCTAGCTAAGACTCTATCCCTTTGATTTCTACAAATGATTAATCTTCAGGCAAGATATATGGAGGTGGTTTGCAGTGAGCTTTGCACAAATAATTTCTTAGATTCCCACTCTCCAGGAACCTAGACTGCCAGTGGAGCATTTGCATTTCCCTTTTTAACATCAGCCTAAAAATAGGTTTAAGATAAAGATGCTCAGTTAACTTGACAGCAGAGTGACTTGGAACAAATAGAGGCTTAGAGTGAACATGGAGAACAAAGAAAAAGAATTTTCTTTTTCTAGGAAGGGTTGGGTGGAATCCTCTGTGATTAGAGGATAATATAATACACACATTCAGTTAAAGTCTGAAAGCACTTAATTAGACACATGGTGTGTGGTAGAAGGACAGAAATATTACAACCATTTGAAAACGGGGGAACTGAGATGCGTTCATCTGAAGTAGCTGCCCAAGAATGCTGTGAGTATGTGCAAAACAGAGCCCACTCAAAGGGGCCCCCACGATATCACGAGTCTCCAGCCAGCAACTCAGATTTTACCTGTGGGGTTGTCAGGCCACCTGTGAGTGCCACGAGACAGCAGTGCCCAAGGCTCGTGTTTCTCCTTGGCATCCCCACTTACCTGATAACTCTAATATCCTGGAGAAAAGTGAAGGTTAACACAACTTCATGACAAAAAGGATTCAGGATTTGAGAAGAAAGAGGGAGATACTATAAATTGTATCATGGGACCTGCACACAAGCTTTTGTAAAATGTTTCATCACTGTCTCATTTGGCAGAGGGACAACACAACAAGAACGGAGAGTTGCAGCCTTCCCATGAGGTCAGGGGAGATGGACAAAACGTTTTGAAAATATTCCTGGTATTGAACTCACTAATTAATTGGAAATGCACCTTATTTCCTTTTCATAAGTTTCAGTGAGGTTTGTGTCATATCCTAAATGCATACATAGGGAAGAAGCGTGTGTTATTTCATACATTCTGTAGTCAAGTCAAAACATTCAGGTTTGGAAGACACTCTGGGAGAAGGCTGTATTTGCTATTACTCACTCCTCTGATAACTCTTTTCTTTCCACTGTCTCGTTCACTTCTTTTATCATATTTCTCCTCTTTTGCTCTTCGTCAATCATACCCACCTACTTAAAACTAATCACATATTAAAAAGTGCATCATTAGATTTTCATTACGCTCTTTCCTGACATAATTTTTGATTATGTAATTAAGGGTTCTCATTGAGCTCTCAAACTGAGAGAAGATTTTTGGTTTAATTAATCAAATGGTCCTTCTCAATTCAGGGTATTTTTAAGTGGTTTTGTTTTTAGGTCAGGTGCAGAAAGTGTTTCTATTATTCCTGACATAATGCTATATGATCTGATCTTTACCCTCTAAAGCCAACAATGGAGAAACTTTGCCTTAACAGCAGGCTCAGGCGTATTTATCTAGAGAAAAGAAGATGCATCAAACTTCAATATGCTCGAAGTAGGATGATTTTTTTTTTAAATTTTGCAAATTCTTTTTTTCTTTTGCAAATTGGAAGTTTGTCAGATTTTGATTAAATAGTCAATTAAACTGGGGTTGTTCCAAGTGATTTTTTTGCCATGTGAGACCATTTACAAGTTTGCAACTCCTCACTTTTTTTTTTTTACAAATTAATATTCTTACAAAATTTATTCTTTTGGGGGAATACTAGAAAAGGCTGCTGGAAGCTCTACAGATTGTATGCAAATAAATATTTGCCCTGAGCTAACAAAATCAAGCAAAGGTTCACTTTCTGTATTTTGTTCTCTGTAAGTACATGAAGTAAAAATTACATGAACAATAGAGCTTGTTTTTGTTTTTGTTATAAATTGCTTCCTCCTGACTGCATTTGCACTATTTCCTCTGTCAGTACATCGAACAGGAAAAGCCACCTACCTCTGTGTCAGCTTGATCGATGTACAGAAACTGTAATGAAGAAGGGGAGGATGGAATTATGTAGCCGGTTCAAAACTCGTGGTGTTTTCACAACTAGAGCTGGAAAGAATCTTCTGCATGGAACAGAGAGTTAAAGATCAGAGAAAAAAATGGTTTATGGCACATAAATATACACGGAATACATGGCATCCATCCATCTGCTCTTTTCTCCAGTTCTATTCTCTGCTTTTCCCGATGCACCTCAGTGGTTTTGAAGCTGTAGATGATGATTTTGGGGGCAAGGGATTGGCACTAGCTCAGCAGTCTGTTGCCTGCTGCCTGTCAGCTGCACCATGTGCTGAAGGGGTTTGGTGAATTGTTCTCATGCTCAAGATCAGACCGTGCCTAAGGGACTGACTCGGCTGGGACCCACTCTGTGCGCTGCATGAGGAAAGGGAGCAAGCATCACATAGCTTGATGCTGCTTCTCCTGCTTCTTTGACACTCAGTGTTCCAAATGCAGTTGTACAGAGATGTAATTTCTGGGATTTATTGTCTGCACCTGCAATTTTGGTCAGATTTTTTTTTAATACTGGAGTATATGAGTAAACTAACATGCATTTGAGAGATAATATGTGAATTCTTCTCCACTAAATACTAAGAGTGATGGAGGTCTGCATTCGATAAACTAAAGATCTTTGCTAAGGATGTGCTGAACCAGTTTGATATCACATTAGCACAAAATAGAGAGCTTGGTCATAATACATAATTTTGCCATTTATAGGCTCCCTGTGCATCTTGTATCCAGGATAAAACTCTCTCCATGGTAATTGTAGTGCACATATTTTATATCTACAAGGCTGAATTCATGTAACTGGGAAAAATTTAGTCCTGTGTGTAGCTTGGACTGTGTTTTTATTGTTGAACTTAACTGAAGTGTGAGCTACCCATTTTTCCCTTTCGACATTGCTGCATGTTTATACCACTTCCTTTGTGACACTGTGGTGAACAGGATCAGGAACTGATCAGCTGATCCAGCTCAAAATTAACAGGAAGGCAAACAAACAAAAGGTCCTTTTTCAGTCAGATTTGCTCCCTGACAAGCTCAGTGTGCAACCCCCAAGAGCTACTGCTGGCATGAGAGGAGGTGTTCAGTCTTGTGGTAAGGGCAGGGCTGGGAAAAGGATGGGATTGCCTCCTCACCTGCAGATCAGTTTAAAGCCATTTGTGAAACTATAGGCTTGCACAACTGCCTGCATCAACACTGGATGCAGTCCTTGGAATTATAACACCTTGTATAAGGTCAGTGTACGGGCTGAGAGCTCACGGGGGAGAAAGACGTTCTCAGAAATCATCACCAGCTCTACCAGAATACTAATTGAATACAGGAGTGCCACTAGGGAAGGGGAATCAGACTTTTTTTGCACTATTGTTATTTTCAAAACAGGCTTTTTTCTTTTTCTCTGGTTGATCTTGTGCAGAAACATTAAAAGTAAGTGTAGCAATAAAAATGCCATTAAACTGACAGTATCACTTGTGAAATCACAGAACACTTTCATTTGAATTACAGTGTAAATGTTGTACAAGCCTTAACACGAAGCCATAGGTAACAGAATTAGGAGGCCCACGTGCCTTGCCATGGAAGATGGAACTGTAGGCTCAATGCTACGCTGAGGTTGCTTTTCAGAGGAAAAAGAAAAGATAATTTGAAGAGAATGTAGCTAACCTGATAGAGAATGCTTTGTTTAAACAAAAACTACTTTCCAAAGTCGTAAGTATCTGTCTCTGGCCTGCACAACATTTGGCTTTTATAACTCATAGGGACACTCTAGTGTGAGGTGACTATAAAGTGTGCAAGGTTAAGTAGGATGTTCTTTCCTGTTTTCAGGATGCTGATTTGAACTGGATTGTGCAGCCAGTTTTACAGTTTAACATCCATCTCTGACCTCAGTGATGTTTTATTACATCGATAGTCCCAAGTGCTCAAATGGACCTCCACAATTCAGACTTTTGTGGGAGTCCTTGGAGACTTCTGACAGCAGCCCTGAGCTCTGTCAGTCCCTGGGGAAGGTGGCAAAATGTCTTTTATATTTGCTTTCTCCAAAGCACAAGGAGAGAAAACAGCTCTTTAGAAGCATGCAAAGTCCTCTCTTGGAGTGGCTGATGCTCTGGACATGGAGCAGCTTGCACCAGACCTATATTGTCATTGTTGGAGCCCCAAAGTCCCTGCAGGGTCCCATCTTTCCTCTAGAGGGGTAGAAGGCAGTGCTTTGTATGTGAAGTGTGGGCTTTGGCTGCATTTCTGGTTGGTGTGCACCAGGGCAGCAGAGCACGCTTGCGAGAGTGCTCACACAGGCTGGTCAGAGTCACTGACAATGCCCACGTGCTTGAGGGTGGAAGGGAGTGGGTTAGTAAATCTGACTCACCACATTTCGTTGGGATGATCTCTGATATGGAAATTATTTTTCCATTCTACTGGCTGAACAAATTACAGAACCATTTGAGTTTCAAATTGAACATGGTGCCTGAGAACACCAGACCAGGACAGTTAACAGGTTCTTTCCTCTGTGTCAGTTCAACATATTGCAACTCAATTTTTGTACCTTTGCTTTTTGTAACTTTCCTTAAAATGGTGGCTGGGACTCTGAGGTACAGAGACAAGGGGGAACTAGAGCACTAAAATAGTGGTTTTAGAAAGAAGGACAGAAAATGTAACATAATGATGAGACAGAGACGTTCAAGAAGATTGTGGAAAAGTTTCCATTGACAACAGCATAGAAAAATAATTTTCCACTTTATAAACTGAACCAATCTCGAGGATAAGAGAAAGAATCGGTTCCATTGCCCCAATTTCTACATACACTCTTCAGTTTTGTCAGTATGTTTCTTCTGATCCAGTAACATTTAGTGTCATAAAGCATTTGGGAAGTACTGCAAGGACAAAGAAAATTAAGCTTGAATAAAATAAGAGTGACTGGATAGCTCACTGGACCTGTTGGATTATGCATGTTCATTCTAGTCCAATAGGAAGAAGATATAATAAGCAAAACCAAAACAAAGCTCCTTTTGTCTCACTGCAAGTCAAGAATAAATGAGTTCAGTAATGATCAGAGAGGGGAAGCCTTTCCTTCTGAGAGGAAAGGAAACAAGCCTCTTTGAATCAAGGCGCCAAGGAACTGTCTTGAACTGGCTTTGTGAAGAGTTCTGCACATATATGAATAAGGTCCATACTGTATGGTAAAGCTAGGGACAGTTCTTGATGACACTCTGAGTTTCTTACAAGATATGATGAGACAAAGATCAGATTAAAGGTCAGAGAGAAGGTCATTTATCAATTTAATTCCTCACAGAGCTGCTCAGCTCTCCTTCTGACTGAAGTCATCCTGATAGAAGGCAAAATCAGGGCTGATGCAAGGCATGTGTATCACAGGTGGAGAGCAATAGCTAAAATGCTGTAAATCTGCAAACATTGTTCAACTACTTTCAGTTTAAGAAATTCTGACAGAGTTTTGTTATATTGGTGTATCTAGCCAGGGTCAACCCACTACAATTGGAAACCAGGATCTTCTGTTTCCTTGGTTTTTACCGAATACAAAGTTTCTGTCAACAAAATCTGCCTCCTTGTACTCTTACCTTGGTGAAAAGCAGAGTGCTGCGCAGAGCAGGCTGTTCTGTGCACAGACACAACGTGCAACAGTCAGTCCTGTGCCATTCAGATACACGCAGCTCTAACCAGCACTTGCTTGTGTGGCAAGTAAAGTGTCATCATCACCTCTCAGACAGGAAATTTGGAAGTGAGTGATTATCCAGCCCTGGGTCTTCCACCTCTCCAGCACCTCAGGGTGTGGGAGCTACTCAATTGCATTTGCATCTTTCCAAACAATTACACTTCTCACTCTGCAGGCAAAAGCAGGAGTTGGCAAAAATATTTTTCCCAAATTCTCCCTCACTCTGGCTGTTATCTTTTAAAAATAAATAGACTTTTTGTTGTTTTCAAAGACGTTGTTTCTAATGTTTCTTTATATTTAGGTAATTGCAGACTTTTCTGGCCTAGATGTGGTTCTAAACTGTAAAAGGAAAATAGTCTGAAATTTTCAAGCCTGAGTATGTTAAGCTCTTAAAATGACTGTGTTTAGGGCTGCTGCTCATCAGGAGCACCTGCTGCTATCAGTGAGAGCAGTGGTTGTTCAGTGATATGGGCCATGAAGGCAATCATATTTGAATATGTGAACACTTCGATTTAAAGTCTGATCTTCAGGTTCTATTGCATCTCTGTCTGAACACTGTTACATTCCTAACACATCCTCTTATGGTTACATATTATTTGTTATCATGACAAGGAATAGAGGCTGCATTTCAGCATCGAAGGGTCTGTGCCTGCTTCTGTCCAGCACATGTGGTTTATTGCAACACTCTCATGTGAGTCTGGTACCACAGCTGATATCAGGAAGGGGCTCCTTCTGCCAGGACAAGTGAAAAAAAAAAAAATCTCTAACTTAGTTTTGATTGAAAGGTGGGATTTTAACAAAATTATTCTGTGGGAGAAGTGTCTGCTTTCTTTCGACAGACCGCTGATCCTTTGAAATGCGAAAAAATGAAAACTGCAGATTTGGGGTATAGCCAAAGTATGTTTTTCAGATTTTTTTATAAGAAAGTTCAAGTTCTCTTGTGAGAGAGAGAACTGCAAATCTGATCTGTCCTGATGGCTTTATAAGGAAAGAAGAATTTAATTTGTATTTACTTAAAATTGTATAAATCTCGTATATTCCAAATACTGCTATTACTCTTTATAAATTACTTCAAGATAAAATATTGGGCTAAAAGGTAAAATCTCAGCAGCGAGCAGAAACGCTGCAGTCAGCTCTGAGAGCTGGCTCTGGGGGCTGCCAGTGGTGCAGTGCTGGCCCAGCACGGGGACAAACAGCTCCAGTGCCTCTCCTGCCAAGTGGTTTTTCTTTCCATCCCATGACATTGCACAGTTCTGTTTAGATAAATCGTCAGTGTCCTTTTCTCACATCGCAGAGCTTCTCTGGGCAGGAGTGCAAGTTCAGTGGGAGGCTGCTGGCAGTAAGTTGGTCAGAAGATACGGAAGGTCTAAGACTGGGATTTGAAGAAAATAGTGGGAATGAAAGGGAGAGCATTGCCTACAAACATCATGGTGAAATGTCTTGCTAATACCACATGAATACTTGTATAATTACCCACCTAATAGTTACCTCAGTTATACTGCTAGCAGTGGGATAACTCTTTACTATGTGGATTTATTGATTTTAGGGCATGCAGTGTTGAACTGGAAAAAATTAGAGAGTTGAGATAGTGAATCAAATGAGGAATCCCCTAGGAAATCCACTAGTAAGTACATTACTGGACAGCAAGGAAAGTGGCTGGAAGCCAGGCAGAATAAATAGAATCAGTCCCGAAGGAAATGATTAAAAATGGGCAGAAGAAGCGAAAATAAGTTCTGTGCTAATGCTGGACTGGGAACTAAGCTACTATACATACCAGTGCTGGTTTTCCAAGAATTTTCCTGGCCATTCTGCATCTATTTTTAGAGTGTGGTTTCCTTTGTAAAGCGAACTGTGTAGCAATATGCCAGTGGGAAAGTGCTGTGAGGTTCGTCCTGTCAGTCAGCACAGAGCACCTGGCCTCTGGGCAGAAATCCAGAGAAGCTTCTTGCCAAGGAAGTAGCTTGTGCAAACTGTGAACTCTGTCCACCTGTTAGGCATTGTTTGCTCATGATTTATGTCTCGCACTACAGACGTATTTGCCACAATGAGCTATTTACAGCAGTTTAATAGTAATTCTTGTAATTGGCACTGAATCCACTGGCAAACGCATGCATGCAGATACATATATTTCTTCCCCCTTGGTCTGCCTTCTCTCCCACTGAAAAGGCTTTCTTTCTTTGTGTGCCTCCAGCCAGGGGCACCCATGGTACAACTACGCTCTGCAGCACGGGGCTGTGTTCAGTACTAGCATTGGACTAGGCTTTGTTGCTTTTGAATTAGCCAAAGAAATCACATTCTTCCCTCAGAAAATCAGCCGCTGTAATCTTAAAATACTTAGAGGAAAAGACACATGAGGTTGTGTCTTTTTTTGAATTATGTATTTTTGAAAGACCACTTCTCTGACTCTTTGGCTCTTTCTTTCTTGAATCCTCAAGCAGTCCTTGATGTAGTGAGCTTATCAGTTTGATAAAAATGGTTCAAGTATCTTTGGCCACTATATCAAATTGCACTTACCAAAGGAATGGGGTTGTATTTAAAAATACTCATATTTCTATGAAAGTGGAAAAGAGAGAAAGCAACCAAGAGGAAGAGGACTGTGCTTCAGGAACACAGGGCTGTGGGTGGGAGCTCATCCCATGTGATCCCTGTTGCTCTCGTGCACAGTGGCAGACCTAGAACAGCCCAGACAAGGGAGAGACGGGTCAGTAACAAAACAGGAAAGCACACCTGTGGCAGCAGTTCTTTGCCACAGATGCCAGCCTAGGCAGCAAATCATCACGGGGGCAAGTGCCTTGCTATGGCATAAATACCAGTATTCCTGAGTTCCTTTTGCATGGCTGAGGAAAGCCTCAGCTGGAGAGCCATCCTGTCACCCAGTGTTTGTAAATGCTGGTAATGATGAAAGGGCTTCATCTGCATCTGTCCTGCTACAGATCACATTTCAGTTTCTTGGATTTCCTATTTTATTGTTTATTCTGTGAGAATAAGCTAGAGATCCTTACCACGTAGGCTGCTGTGGTGAGTAAACAGCCCAAGAAGTTTGCTTAGACATTTATCAGTAATACAGAACCAAACTGGTGAGCAAACGGAGCAGACTGAGGAGGTAAGCAGAAGGAACAGGTCCCATAAATACCCTGTATGCAACACAGTATCCATTGCACTCTCCTGAGGAAAGGCCAAAGAATTTACCAGGAACAAAACAATATCTAAAATTTTTTATGCCTGTTTCTAGAAAAGAAATTTGCAAATTCATTTCAGGTGCCTAAATTTTGTATATACTGATATTTCTAGTACAGGGCACCCTGTACTAGAAATGGAGAGTGGCATATATTATATTTTCAGATTATACTGTTTGTGTAAAACTGTTTCCTCAAGATTGGCATTTGGCATGGATGACTGACTGTCTCTTTTGGTTTAAAATAATGATGATGTTCATGCCATGCATAATGGGAATTCCTAAAAAGATATGAGTTCCCAAACCGCTTATGTTCTGCTGAAACTTGAGCTTGCCTATAACCAAACCTCACCTATGAAAGCGTGCCATCCAGCAACTCTGTGTTCTTCATCCACCACTGACAATCAGAGAGCTCATTCTGACTGAGGCCTGGTATTGACTCTTGACTCTTTGAAATCCAAACCACAATCTCAGTGTAGCCCTGCACCTAGGAATTCAGATACTACTCTATGATTTGAAAAACAGGGGTTTTGCCTGATAGATAAATTTTTTAAAATCTCCGTTAAACCATCTGCTCAATCTATTTTCTAAACACTAGCCTGTATCCATTTGCTTCTCCCCTGAGAACTAATCCTGTCCCACAATAAAAACCCTAAAATCAGAACTGATAATTTGGCTGACAGTACATGAAAAGCTCTGCTGCTTAATTAGTTCTGCAATGCTGCTGACAGTAATTACAGGCTCCTTTTGTGTCAGTAACTAAGTCAGCAACCCTCAAAAAAGAGTCAGGGCCTTATTTGTCTTTTAGTTATGTCACTTCTGCATCACAGTAATTTCAGTGATAACAGTAGAATTACCCTTAATCTACACAGTGTAAGTGAAAGGAGAATCACGTGTCCAGACATGTACATTGCGGGGTTGGGTTTGCATCACATTTCTGATTGGGAGCACATTTAAAAAATACGTATCTAAAAATACAAGCACTGGTCAATTTTCTCTGGGAAAGAATACTAAACTAATTCTTTGCACAGGTGTTTGGAGCCTTTGTTAGTGGTTTTGGGGACAAAAATTGCAGTTCTTGACAAATTGACACCAAAGGTTCATTAATGACATTTTAAAGAGTTAGAGTCCTGCTGTTTGAAAGGAAGGAAGCAAAACGGCAATCTGGAGAATCGAATGTGCTGCTGTATTCTCTGTTAGATGTGGCCATCTGAATTTGAAGGAGACCTTTGTGGAACTTCATGGAAGAGACGGCTGTGTGCCGTGACGGAGGGTGTCAGTGGCGTAAATACAGATTACTGCCACCGATTGTGCTGGCTTTGGAGTCCAGAGCCAGACTCCGGGTGTAAGGTGCTTTACCACCTAGGCAAAAGGTAGAGGGAGAAGATACTATTAGGTATAAGGTTATTAAAGGAGGGTTAATTTCTGTGACTGGAAATTTAACTTTTAGTGAGTCCTCTTTAATGTACGACTTTGGCTCTTTCACATGTGCTCTCTTTCCATGCCTCGTTACAGGACTGTGTGAGAGTTAACAGGCACAGTGCGAACGGCGATATACTTAGAGCAGAAGCATTACAAACGCCGGTCTCCCAACGCGACCGCGGCTCCGCTCCCGCAGGGGCGGCGGCCCGGCCCC
>VWZT01012906.1:0-32887 GCA_013397055.1 Pachycephala philippinensis | reverse complement strand
ATTTTACAGTTGCCTAATAGAAATTAACCTGTTTTTACGGCTTCTGCTGTGGTGTTACTCCAGTAGTGTTTCTATTACTTACCTATGCTTTACATTTGTTGTTTGGTGAGAGAGAAAGAAGTTTCTAACTGTGGGAATTGTGCTCTTGTTTTCTTACGTGAGTTCTGTATTGGTTTGTACATGTAACTCCTGAGAATTTAAGTAAA
This sequence comes from Pachycephala philippinensis, assembly GCA_013397055.1. Taxonomy (NCBI): domain Eukaryota; kingdom Metazoa; phylum Chordata; class Aves; order Passeriformes; genus Pachycephala; species Pachycephala philippinensis. Next base: position 32,681 of record VWZT01012906.1, on the reverse strand, counting down.
TCACTACTGAATGTTGCTGTCTCTCTTGTGTAGGAAATATGGTATTCTTTCATTCTAATTTTAATCTGCTTTAATTTTTCTAAATTTAGACTCTTCTTACCCTTTTTTCTCTGTAATTCGGTCCCTTCACTGGACTAATACCGATCAGTTTTGGACTGCAAAAGACACATGACCTTGTAGAAATCAGAAGTAACATAGGCTCAAGTAGGACACAAACGCAAGAAATGTGGAGGAAAAGGAACAAAACCAGTTAGCAGTGGTGTTTTTTTGAGGTTTTGTGGTTTTTTTCCTCTTTCCACCCCCTCCTTTGAAATACACGGTGTTAATGTTAAGTAAGCAGAGTTTGAATATATTCCTTCATTCAGTCTCTTGCTTCATCAGTAGGTGTAACGGTTGTCTCCTGTCTCCTGTACTTGTAGTGCCAGTAAACCCCAGGAGAGATTGGGAGAAATGGAGGGTTTTAAACAGTGAAGCTGTTCTGCTCTGCTTTAGAAAACTGTTTTGAAGAAAATTTGTTTTCAACAGACCATCATATTGTATAAAAATAGTTGTTTAATAAGCATTTACATGGAGCTCCGGGTACACATGATTCTTAGTAAATCTACTGAAATTATCCTGAAAAATTTGCAGTGGAACACTGATAATCTGTATCACAGCAGTTCATATTAGACTAAAGCTAATTATGCACCTGGGTTTCTCACATAAACTATTACTCCTGCCCTACTGTGGCTATTTTTAATGACATACTGTGCAGCCAACCTGGTTCTGTGGCCTTCTTTGATTGCCTGGGCAGCTCCACGTACATATCTTTGAGCTTTGTAAACAACAGAATTTGTTTAGCTAGCTTGTTAACAAGTTAAAATCTTTTCAACCATGCCTTCACTTAGGAATCTGGTTGTGTGTTTAAGAAGTCTCTGTGTATAAATGACAAATGTCCAAAATAAGTTGTGTTTCCTAGTTTGGCCTCTTGGCCGGCGTGCTCAGAGAATGCTGGGGCAAAGAGGAGGCTCTGGCTTCCCCAGGCAGCCGTTTCTGAAGGGCTCTGTAGGACAGACGTGATCGATACCTGCGCGGTGTTGGGGTTTGGATGAGTCGAAGGCAGGCTGGAGTTGGGCAATGCGGTTGGCTTTGCTGGGCTGGGGGAGGGAAGCTTTGGCTGCTCCCCCGTGTGTTTGTGTTGGCACTGCTGCCTGCTGCTCGGATGGGCTGTGGAAGGGCATGGCCCGTGTCCTTGTGCCAGCACAAGCCATTTTCTGCACAGGAGCTCGCTTGCTGCCACTGACACAAACCTGACTCTAGGGCCACACAGCAGGCATCGAGTTGCAGGCAGACAACAAACGTCCTCTGTTTTAATGTGTAGTTTTCAATACAAGGGAACTGAACCCATCCATCTGCTATAGAAAGGCAGCTACTCGGCGTGAGCTTCATCCTGCTTTTATGGCCAGAAGCTCTGGAAGAAATTGCTGCAAGGCCATTCTTGTTCCAGTTCTGTTGCCTGGTAGGAATGCTGCCAGACTTTCGTTGGGTGGGCAGCACTGGGGTTGAAGAGGTTTCTGACTGAAGGAGATGCCATGGGAGTGACAGGGAGCTCTGGTACCTAAAGCACCAGGTGAGGGGTCAGCATTGTGCTGGGTGACCAGATGTTGGCCAAAGTTCAGACTGTGTTCTGTAGCTGTGGAAGCGAGTTGAGCTGTGCCCCTTACTCCTGTGACTGGAGAAAAACAGTACCAGTGGCGGGCGGTTTCTGGAAGCTGGCAGTGTCTGGTTAGGGCTTGGCAAGCTGTTCCTGGCACCAGATTTCAATTAGGCAACTATTTCTGTTTCACTCGCCTGTGATGGTCAGACCACCAAATGAGTACTTCAAACGTGGAGGTTTTCAAACTATTTTGATACAGTCAGTAGCAGAGGTATGCCTGTAGCTTCCTTTTGTCCTTTCATTTATTCTTTTCTGCCAGCATTATCTATTAAAATACTGTTGTGTTGAAGATGTTTTTATATGGCTTTAGAAAAGCTTTTATTATAATAAAAGTGGGGAACTTGATTAGGCCTTGGTTAGACTTTTTTTGTTGTTGCTGTTTATAGAGTACTTCTGAGAGTTAAACTGTTGTTGCTCTAATATGGGATGTTATTCTTCCATTATTTTTCCAGTGCAAGATCTAAGACAAGTATCAGTAAAGATGGGTATGATCATGTCTCCTTAAGGCCATAATCTTTGTGAAGTTTCAATTCAAGATCTTTTTTACTCTGCAAAACAAACAGTATAGGGGGAAATGATCTCCTTGAAAGACAGAAAAACTTAGTACAGCTTTTGCATTAGAAAAATTTCTTAATTTCATTAAGAAAAAGCTCTGTACACCTTAGTTCTACAGGGTGTCTGAAGTACAGCATTAATTGTGTTTTTGCTGGTCCTGGCATCCTGCTGTACTTGGGATTCTAGCTATAGCTAAAATATGCCTTTCTCTGCCAAGACTTGGAGGCAGGACTAAGTGTTCTGAAGGTATAACACTACCCAGAAGACTCAGTGTTTTAAGCAGCCGGTTCCTGCATGCCTAGGAAATATGCTGTGCTAGGAACAAGGCAGATCAAAATTGGGACACAATACATTGGTGGGTCCGTTAGCATATGTTGTTCTCAGTAGCTCTTCAGATCGTAATATAGTGTTAAAGATGGGGAAGGCAATTAAATCAAAAGGCTTGAATTCAAATTATGCTGAACTGAATTTCTGACTAGTCACCTTGTTGGTAGGTCAGCTGGATCCTGGAATGAAAAACACAGTGGTTCAAGAAGGGGTGCTATGCAAGGGTTACGTTGTCTGTTTGGCGCAGAAAACCTTGGTCATTTCTTACCAACAGTCTCCATTCGGTTGTCTCCTCTCCAGTTGAAGCCTGTAGTATCAGGGGATGGTGGTGCTGGGTTTGCACTCACAGAGCTGCAAAGTTTCTGCTAATCCTGAAGCCCCCAGGCCCCAGTGCTGAGCACTGGGCTTGGCTTCTGCAGGGCTGGCAAGTGACAACTGTTCTTTAGAGCTGCTGGATATGGTTGTTTGTGTGATGGGCTTGAGGAGAGCTGGGTACACTGTGCACCCAGGACTCTTCCATTTTTCTTGTGTCTCTGGCTGACTCTGGGGTGGATAACATTACTTCAGTTTGTGTAACATCATTGTGTGCCATGAAAACTAAGGGATGTCAGACTGACGCTCATTAATGAGCAGATAGGGCAGAGAGAACAGCAGTTCTGGATGGAGCTTATCACTCACAGCTTACAGTTATACAGGTTTTCTCTGTGTTTTGCTTCCATTTTCTCTATCCAGTGTGGGTAGTAATTTTACAAAATCAGTACACGCTGTGAGGATTAATTCCTGTGCCATTCACTGACAGGCAGGCCTGTACAAAACACTGTAATCGGTGTTTGCTGCAGTCCTTTTTCCTTAGTGTGGTTTGTGTATTGATTCTCCTGAGACGGAAGAATTTCCTGAGGTTCACAGGCAGCACTGAAATCATCTGAACTGTGGACATCTGATCGCAAACAATGGTGCCTCTCCAGAGTTGTGGAGAAAAGTATTGAATGAATGATCATTTTCTAATACCTGCAATTGAAACAAGGTTTGTAAGCATGGTAATTTGCAGAGTCAGGGTAGTTTGCAGCGTGTGCTGTGGGTTGGGATGGAAGGTTCCACTGGTGTTACACATGATGTAGCTGTGCAGCCTTACTGTGGGTGTTGGTTTAGATATGGATTTGTCAATGTTCACAGTGGGTGCTTATGCTGGTCTGTATTGTGCATCGTGGTGATACCTCGAAAAGCCTTACTAGGATCTTTGGGATCTGCTGCTGTATACAAGAGAAATGAGCAAGGAACTTTCTTTCCCCTTGTATTTAGTTTTATGAAAAGCTCTTTAAAAGTGTAATTTAAAAAAAAAATCTGCTGGCAGAAGGACAGAGTGCATTTAAGATTTCCTATGTCCTGGGAGCTTGTCTGGCTGAAGCAGGCTGGCTGGCACTGCAGGTAATGGGAAGGTCGGATGCATTGAACTCATGGTTTATGCAGTAGCTCAAAGGCTTCTGCAGACCTGAGCACTCTATGATGTGGACTTACACTTGAATAAAAGTTGCATATTATGCCTGTGTGTTCTAAAGATACCTTTTGTTGAGAATGTTTGGAAAAAACAGCTTTTTAAATGTAAAATTGGAGAGATACACCTTTCAGTAGCTGGTGAAACTCTGATCTCTGAAGCTGAGGTGTTACAGGAATGGAGTAGCAAATACTGAAGTGCAAGACCTGATTTGAAACAAATTTTTTTTATTACTGTGTTATTGATAATGATAACTAAGGCTTGATTTTTTTCTCTCTTCCAGATGAAATAAAAAGTGAGCTGGAAAAGCAAAGGTAAATTCTTAATTACTCTAAACAGTGTGTGAAAAGAACAAATGGAATAATTTTGTGGAAATGTCAGGGTGTATATACATTACAGCAGTGAGTTTGTGAATACCCAGTTACCCACCTTCCTGCCAAGAACATATGGCCTGGCCTGTATGTTTCACTTACACAATGTTTGTGGGTCTGGGTATTCAAGCCATAACTGCCTCTGAATTTCACCAGGAAAAAATTGAGAAATTTCTAAAAGGTGCCAGTTTTTTGCTTCCTTTTACTGGACTCAGTAGCCTGATAGGAAATCATGGGGAGCAGTACATACCCTCTGTTTGATAGCATGTGCTCTTTATTACCTAAATCAAGAACACCAATTTAAATACTACTTAAATAAAAATTTTAAAACAGCTTTCCACCACTGTGCTATGATTAAAAACGAGCAAATGGGTCTCAATTTGTTTCTATTTGCTTAGTATTCCTCTTATGGGCTGTTTAACCAATTTTGAATAACATGGATAGCTACATCAGTTGTGTAGGAGTTTTCCAGTATTTCAGATGGCATGACAGTGTTGGAGTATAGTGAGGGAATAGTTAAGCTGAAGAAGATATCAAAAAGATCAGATAGAATATAAATAAATGTAGAATGGGTTTTGTGTGATTTTAAAAGAAAGTTGCTCTTGTTTAAGAAAGTATATGCAAGAAAGCTGGAGTACATTTGTATGCTGCTGTGCGTTATTTTGCTTTAAATTTAGAAAAAGGAGAAAGTGTAGTTTGCTGTGATATACATGTTTAGAAAAATTAATAACTCTTCTTATCTGACCTAGGGAAGGCACTGCTGCTCCACCAAAAGCAAATTTCATTGAAGCAGATAAATATTTCCTTCCATTTGAGCTGGCCTGCCAGTCAAAGTCTCCACGCATCGTCAGTACCTCGCTGGATTGTTTACAGGTGAGTGTTCTGGTTAAGCCTGGCCAGAGTGAGATGGAGAAAGCTGCAGTTACCAAATCTGGCTGCAGCTCCTGCGGTGAGGAGCGGCTCTGCCCCGCGCCCGGCCCCTGCCTGGGGTCTCTGGGAGCTGGGCGCGGGGGCACAGGCAGGAGCGGGGCTGCCCTTCTGCAGCAGCCTTTGCTGGGGCTCAGGGATCCTTACATCAGTCAGGAAAGGCGCTTCGTCTGCGGTGCTCTGCAAGGAGCGTTACCGTGGGATTGCTTGTGGTGCTGATGTGACGGGAGAGCTCACACTCTGGAATCTTTCTTTTCTTTTCCTCTTTCGATTCTTACAGAATTCTTATACATCTTGGGCAGAACTCTTTGGTTTAGAATAGGTGTTGCACAAAGGTGTAACACAAAGACTGGTGTTAAAAAAATTTTCTCTGGTTATGGTATGAAGAAATGGTCTGGGTGGAAAAAGCTTTTGTGTCATACTAAAATCTGTTTTGTCCACGTATGTGAGCAGTCAAAGTATTTGGTGGCCAGACTGTATATGGTGTTAAATTTTTGTGTTAAAACTGGTTAAGTGAGGTATGCTATCTAAACACCCCTTTTTATGCTGTGCTAAACTGTGCTTTTCTTAACAGTGTATGGTCATCTAAGCTGCATTCTTTCTGTCTAGAAACTCATTGCGTATGGGCATATCACTGGCAACGCTCCGGACAGCGGAGCTCCTGGAAAACGACTGATTGACCGAATAGTTGAAACCATTTGCAATTGCTTTCAGGGTCCTCAAACAGATGAAGGAGTACAACTGCAGATAATTAAGGTATTTTTTTTTATTTATTTTGGTGCAATATTAATTTGCTTTCTCTCTCTTTCATTTTGTAACTGGAAAAAAAAAGCTAAATATTACTGAGGGCCCAGTTGCTCCATTTCTTACATTGTCCCATGTGTCACTGTGTTCAGGGAGGCTGTCACCAGGGCAGAGTTGGTGAGGAAAATGTACTTCCTGTTGGGAAAGCAGAATGTGAGGGAATATTTTATAAATGTTTGTCCTTTCTGAGATGAGCCATCTTTCAGATATCTTCGTGCTCCTGTTAGAGGCAGTGCCCACCTCCATCAGGCCAGGGCAGTCCTGATAGCAGGCCCTGGAACTGAGATGCAGTGCCATGGAATGCTGTTCAAGCCTGTCTGCTCCCCTGGACTCTTTTCCAGACAGCTGCTAGTGTATGTTCTCAACAAGGCATGGTAGTGTCTGTCAGAGGTGTGTGTTCTGGCTCTGAAATCCTCTTGGGCTACTGTAGCTGAGGTTGGAAGTTGGTGAACCTTCCAGTAATCCAACTTGATGTTAGTGTAGGCCAACTGGCTCTTGCATGGAAATGAAGCTATGGAATATAATAACTTTCATTTGGAGGTGCAGTATCTCCCTTAGTGGAAAATTAATTTTGGTAAAAACCTCTAAGAACAGCTCAGGAGAGAACAGAGATATGGAAGTCCTTTTAAACTTTCTTTGATTTGGAATGTTGTTGCTTGTAAAGTCTTAAAAAAAGATACCTGTGTTTTGTAGCAAACCCACTGATTATTCTGGAAGACATGCATGAAGAAGAGCATGAAGAGCATTGCTGCCTACTTGCTTAGATCTCATTTTTACCATGTTATGGACTTTTCTAGGCTCTCCTCACTGCAGTAACATCTCCATATATAGAAATTCATGAAGGAACAATTCTTCAAACTGTTAGAACCTGCTACAACATCTATCTGGCCAGTAAAAATCTTATTAACCAGACAACTGCCAAAGCTACTCTGACACAGATGTTAAATGTCATTTTTACACGGATGGAAAATCAAGCTGTAAGTAACTATTACTTTTTCTCATCTCAAATGTTTAGCCTTGCAAATGACTGAAAACTTTTTTATTATTGTTGTTTTTAATGAGTCTGTCATTGTAGTTTTATATCTGTTGATTTGTCAGGTTAGAAAACCCGTCAAACTCTGCAGTGAGGCATAGTGACTGATTTGAAAATAAAAGATGTGGCTCACTGCTGATAACAAGGTTTCACACTGTAGCTTCTGCCAAATGGCATTGGATAAACACATGATGCTTCTCAAATAAACTTGAAGTGTATCTTTTTAATCTTCTTATTGGCCAAGTGTATCTTTTTAATCTTCTTCTTGGCCAAGTGATTGTAGTTTCACTGTTTCTTGCTAACACGTGAATTCGCAAAAGAGCATCAGTCATCATAGACAAGATTTTCCGTAGCGTATTTTGTGCTTAGATGAACCTTTTCATGCGGTTTTTCAAGCTGCAGGAATCCAGAGAAGCAGAGCGAGCGCCCGCGCAGAAGCCGCAGTCCCCGGCGCTGGCGGCGGTGTCACGGTCCCCGCGGCCGGGGCAGCGGCAGCACAGCTCCCGGGGAGGCAGAGCCGCTGCCGGCGCCGCGCTGGCCAACGGGGAGCCCGGCANGGGACGGCGTGTCTGTCGCTTTCACTTGCAGCAGCGCTGTTGGAAAGTGCTCTTGGAGGCCACTTGGAGGAGCAGTGACTGCGGTGGCTGGCTCCCTTGCCTCTCCTCAGTAGGCTTTCAGAGTGTGCTGCCATCCTCAGCTTGTGTCTACACTATAACTGCTGCAGAAAGGTTCCTGTTCTCCCCAGAATTCTAGTTAAACTACATGTGCTTTATCTATAGAGAATTTTAAAGGAATTTGACTTGAGTAGGAAGGGAAGGAAAGGAAGAGAATTGTCATGGTATGTGGGAAGTGACAGAATCACTCTCAGGTAATTGAAGTTCTGTGGTAAAAATGCGTATTATGAAGACCATATCATCAGCACATACTGCATCCAAATTAGGAATGTTTGTAACAGTTGATAAATACAAATGACAAAATAACTGCATTAAAAATATCAGTGCTTTGATTTAAACGACATAAATAACATCAGTGAATGTTTTTGAGTGACTTCTCAGAAATGACTTTCAATGAGAACTACTGAAGAAAGCTGATACTTTTTTACATTTCTGCCTCTGTCATGTTTTTCCTTTTAATCCTCTTCCTAAACAAAAATACTAAATTAAAAAGTCTCTGTGTGTTTCATTAGAGGAGACAGTTGATGGAGGAAAGGAAATGGTTCAAGGCATCTTGGAAGACGTGGTGGAGTCAGCTGTGAAAGGTAGTAAAGTCTTCTAAAGTAAAATAGTTGCATATGTATTGATTATAGAAGCATGGAAGTTATTTTTGTTACTAAGTATCTTGACAAGAACACCTACTGAGGCAGCAAGAACAGGTTTTGATTGTATCACAATACTCTTCTGCTGATAGCTGAGAAACTTTCTAGTTTACCAGTGCTGCTTCTGTCCCACTTGGTGGTAGAGCTTCACGAAGTCACAGGATAAAAAACTCCTAATGGGTGATTTTAATAATTTTTCCTTTTTCCCCTTTAGTGGCTGAAGAAAAGCAGGTAACAGAACCAGTCAAGGCTCTGCCTGCATTAGAGACTGCAGATACTCTTCTTTCTGGCTCTAGCAGTGAAAATGTACAAACAAATGGGATTCCAGATGATGGGCAGTCTGTTTCCTCCACTGATAATCTGGTAAATAACTGCACCGGATGCCAATATACATCTACAAAAGAAGAAATGTTTTTATTGTGCCAACTAATAGAGTGGGGTTTGGCAGAAGAAAGGGACAGAAACTCTAATGTGTGTGTCCTGCTCAGGTTCAAAAAGGAAGCAGCAGCTGGAATTTAAGCATATTTTGAAAATACCTGTCCTAAAATTGATAATATTAGTTGTATTTTAATACAGAGTGGGGACAGAGTTAAAGGGTCAGTCAACATGTGTGAAAAGGTTCAGAACCCTTGTAATCCTGTTTAGGTTTAGTTTAAACTTTGCCAAATGTACTATTTTCTTCAAACTGTAGCTGATTCTCGGAGGAGCTGTGGAATCTCCTAATTGCTCTGTTTGTTTGTCTCACTGAGGATCTGTGTTGTGGTTTTTATTCTCAAGGAAACAGATGTATCTGGACATCAAGCTGCTGCCAGATTTTCCCATGTTCTGCAAAAGGATGCCTTCCTTGTGTTCAGGTCGTTGTGCAAGCTCTCCATGAAACCGCTCGGGGATGGACCACCAGATCCCAAGTAAGGAGCTGTATTTATTGTACTGTCCTCTCCAGGCAGCTTTTGGAGACAGTTAAGTAGCTGCTGTATAGTAAAGCAGATGTTCAAAATCCACTTGTCAGGCCCTTGGTTTAGTTAGCTTGATGAATCTAGGACTGAAAATAGCTTCAAATTATTAAAAATTTAATACTTGAGATTTTTGGTTTTTGCATAATAGACTTCTTAATCTTACCAGTTGGAGTGGCTTTGACTATAGTATTTGTGAAGCTTTTGATGGGAGAGTGGGGAAGTGCTTAAGAAGCACTGGGCTGCATCTATTAGGCTAGTCTAAGATGTTAATATTACTGAAAATTTTTTCAAATTTGGGTGGTAGATGTTCAAAAATCACTTGGCTGATTTCCACTCCTCTTCCTTCCTGCATTCAAATGAATTAAAATAGCAGTCATTTCTTCTTGATGTGGAAAAAATGCTACAGTGCTAATGTGGAGTACAAGTATATACTAAGAAAATATAAAAATACATTTAATGTTGAATTTTTTCTAGATCCCATGAATTGCGTTCCAAGGTTGTGTCTCTCCAGCTGCTTCTCTCAGTGCTGCAGAATGCTGGTCTGGTTTTCAGGACACATGAAATGTTCATCAATGCAATCAAGCAATATCTTTGTGTAGCATTATCTAAAAATGGAGTCTCTTCTGTTCCTGATGTGTTTGAGCTCTCTCTTGCCATCTTCCTCACGCTGCTTTCAAATTTTAAGACCCATTTAAAAATGCAGATTGAGGTGAGAGATTTTTAGTCTATGAATTGCATATGCTCTAGTTCTAAAAATACTGTAATGGTAAAAAGACAGCTGGAACTTACATTTTAATGTCTCAGTTTGGTTTGCTTACCAAACTAGTATATTACTACTGTATCCAAATTCTCATATGCCTGAAATGTTGCTCTTGAAGAGAAATTACTGAACAGAAATGAATCTGTACATTTGACGTGGTTCTAATAAGTTTCAGATCATCAAGTCCTTGACCTTATTTATTTTGCAGGTGTTCTTCAAAGAGATCTTCCTGAATATTCTAGAGACTTCTTCAAGTTCCTTTGAACACAAATGGATGGTGATTCAGACTTTAACTAGAATTTGTGCAGGTATTTCCACTGTGTAAAAAAATCACTTCTTCTGGCAGCAGATGAAAATTATTTTGAAAAGAAATGCCACATATAATGTTTAAGTATGAAAATTTGAATTTGATCCTTGAGTGCTTGGTTGAAATGTCTGGATTCATCCACACTGCCTGCTACATCTTGGCTGATTCCTTTTTAAAAAATTCTATTGCACAGAATCCTAATACTTCCATTTTCTTTTATTTTCCAGATGCCCAGTGTGTAGTGGATATTTATGTTAACTATGATTGTGATTTAAATGCTGCTAATATATTTGAACGTCTTGTAAATGATTTGTCCAAAATCGCACAGGGACGAAGTGGGCATGAGTTGGGAATGACACCTTTACAGGTACGGAAAACAGCTTTGAAGATAAGGTGCTATTGTTTCGTAAACAGTGCTATCTCTGCATCGTTACTGATACTTCCAGTGATTCATGTTGTCTATAACCTACTAATGTTGCTTACTTTGTATTAGTTTGCTAATTTGCAATTGGATGCTGAAGCAGTGCCATTAGTTTACTTGGTGCTTTTGCTGCCTGTTTGCGCTGTGAGACCAGGCTGGTTCTGGTCTCTTTAGTTGGACTGCCATGGGAGAGAGAACCAAACGAGCCTTCCTCTGCCTTATTTAAATGACTTAGCTTCTGGAGCTCATGAACCAGTGGTACCTTCTGTGGGGTTTGCTTTGCACAGACTTTGTGCCATATCTCCACCATAAGCATTTTATTTTTAAGATTATACTTGCCCAGTCCTTAGAGGGAGACTGGGGTAGAGACTGTTTTCAGCACTGTTTGTTGGTTTGGTTTCTCTTTTTTTATTTTATTATTATTTTTCTTCATGTTTTAGGAACTAAGCCTGAGGAAAAAAGGACTTGAATGTTTGGTTTCTATTTTAAAATGTATGGTAGAATGGAGCAAAGACCTTTATGTGAACCCCAATCATCAGACTAGCTTGGGTAAGATTGTTTCTGTACGGAGAGACTAATTTGTTTAATCACTTTGATCTTGTGTTTTTTCAGTGTTTAGAAGCTATTCAGAAGTGTGGATGCCAGATTTGTACCTAACAATCTGTTTATTGCTAGTGTGTTGCAGTAACCAGTCCTCCAATAACCGGGTTCTGTTGATGAGCTTTAGCCAGGCCCTTGTCTGTGCTATAAAAGCTCATGTAGAACAAGACATGTGACCAGTCTTGGAGTTACAAAGTTGAAGTGCTGGAATTTCTCCATAGATGCTGCCGCTTTTCTGCCTTTTGTTGGATTATTTTAGAATTGCATCACTAGAGCATCTTCTTGTAGTGTCGTGCAGATTGCCAAAAAATATCCATGGTAAAATAAGAATATTGACTCATAGATTTCTGCTTAAAAGTTCTGTAACTAAAAGTTCTTGACTGAACAAGAATAACTTAAATCTCACCTTGTTTGTAAATAGGTTCATATAAACCGTCTGAACAGGAAATGGCTGAAGGTAAATGCCTGGAGACTGGAGGGAGACGGAGTAGTGTCAGTTCCTTGGACTCCACTGTATCGTCAGGAGTGGGAAGTGTTGGTACCCAGAGTGCTGTCCCAGATGATCCAGAGCAATTTGAAGTCATCAAGCAACAAAAGGAAATAATTGAACATGGGATAGAACTGTAAGCCCAGTATGAAAGGAAAACTAAAGTTCACTAGTAATAAAATGTATTGTTTCTTATGGTCTCACACAGTCACACCTGTAAGGGACACTTACAAATTGATATTAATGCTGAAGACTCTTGCCTGCTGTTGTCAAAAACCGATGCTGGAGGCTGTTATAGTTAAAAGGAATTTCGTAAAATCTTGGGTGGAGTGAAAGGTGTTTTCACAGCTTTCCTTTTTGCTGGCTCAGCAGCACAAGAGTGTGTACGCCTAGTGAGAAACTGGTTTGAGGGGCACGGTTGTCTTGAAGCTCTTACATGATTTGTTATCTTTTATTGAAATAGAGTTTGAGGAATTAAATCATTGTCCAGCTGTGTTTTACTTCTTTTTCATTAATTTGAAGGTCTTCATGTCTGTAAATGCTAGAAAAAGGTCTTGAACAGCAACATTTTTAACATTTTATGTAAAGTCTCTAATTTTTAATGTTCAAAAAGGTGAATTTTGGCGTTCTCCAGCAATAACTTCTAAGGTTATCAGCAGCTAAATGTACCTTATGAGATGGAGCCTATGGTGTGATAGGTAATAGATCTGTTGCACATTCTTTAACTTTTTTTCTAACTAGAAAGGACATGAAGCTACAGCACAGAATCTTTGATTTATAAGGACTCTGTAAAACTCAAATTTTATAGGCTGTGATATTTTTAATTGTATGTCTCAAGTTTTCCATGTTTTTGTCTGAATAGGTTTAATAAAAAACCAAAGAGAGGAATACAGTATCTGCAGGAGCAGGGAATGCTTGGCACTACAGCAGAGGACCTGGCACAATTCTTGCACCAAGAAGAACGCCTCTGTTCTGTAAGATTAAGTGCAGCATAATTAATAGACTTGCCCCAGTGCCTTTGGCCCTGTCCCTGGTATCTGTGTGCCCCCACTCTGTAGTTCACATCTTAGAGAAATGAGTGTGCAAGGCTTCTCATGGGCACACCTAATGCCAAAGCTACCTACTGTTTACTTGCTGTCCCAGGCCTCTTAGTAAAGTACTGTGTTACAATGAAGTGCTGGAGGGTTCCCCGTCAGCGGAATGTGCATTGTGTCTGTCCCTGGAGACTGGAGGGAGATGGAGCAGTGTCAGGTACTGTCAGTGCCGGCAGTACCTTGCCAGCAAAGGACTATCATGTGCTGCAGTGGCAAAGCATTCTGTGCTGCGTGTGCAACTGGGCGCAGTTCAGCTTTCCTTGGCTCTGCAGTAGTGCAGCTCTTGCCTTGGGCAGCGAGGAAGGCAGGAATATGCAGGCTGAGGGGGCATATCTAGTACCCCTGTCCCTTGCCACCCCTCCCTCGGCTGCTCTGCCCACTCAGCGGCATGTCCGCTTTACAGAGCTGACAGCTGTGCAACTGTTGGCTTAGAAACCTTCTTGCAAAGCTGGCACTTGGATTGCACAGTAATAACTGTCTCTTGTGTTTTTTAGACTCAAGTGGGGGAATTTCTTGGGGAAAGCAGCAAGTTTAACAAGGAAGTGATGTATGCCTATGTAGACCAGCTTGATTTCTGTGGAAAAGACTTTGTCTCTGCTCTGCGTATATTTCTGGAAGGTTTTCGTCTGCCAGGTGAAGCCCAGAAGATTGATAGATTAATGGAGAAGTTTGCTGCTAGATATATTGAGTGCAACCAACGGTAATTCAAACCCTTTGTATCAGATCAGTGCCCAAAGAACATTCCCTGGCTGTAATGTTGTGGCCCTTAGGGGCAGGGGATAGATTAAGCTCACACCAGGCCAGGAACTTCTGCACGCTTGTGTGAGGAGCAGATCTTGCTGCTGATACTGGATAAGAAGTATACTGATGCTGGCATTTCCTTAAATCCCAAGTATTTGCTAGAAGGAATTACTGGAAGAGGGTAAAATGCAACAGCTAATACAGAGACAATTTTAGACAAATGTGGATCAGTCAAGTATAAAAAACAGTAATAAGCAATAGAAATGGCTAGAATTAAAAATCCATGACACAAACAGCTAATAGGATGTTACAATGCTTTTGCTTGACTGTTAGATGTGGAACAAAATGTGTATATGTTATTTAATACCAAATAGGCAAAGTTGCTATTGTTCCTAATGCAATAAGCTAAACTGAAGTTTAGCTATGCGTCAAGCTTAATTAGTTCCGATTCCTTAGTCCAGTTGGTGTATCAGTGGGTTAGTTTTGTATCAAGCTTTATGAAACTCTGGGAGTGAAAAATAAGCTGTCCTTTAACTTTTCTAGGATTATACATTATTGTTCTTTGGGTAATTTTTAGGGAATGTACTTGAAAATCTCAGTTACCACTAGTTTTCAGTATTATAAAGATGATGCGCTTTTCCCCCCCTTTTTAATTGTGTTTTAAACCACTTGGGGTTTGATGCATTTCCAGCATCAGGCTTTGTTGGCTCTTTGTTTGAATCCATAGTGCTTCTGGGTATTTTTCTTGCATGTGGGACTAGAGCTAATGGACTGAGGAACTGGGAGTCTATAAACCTGTTTTGTTCTTTTCTTCCCTCAGGCAAACACTATTTGCTAGCGCTGACACTGCCTATGTTTTGGCATACTCCATTATAATGCTGACTACAGACTTGCACAGTCCACAGGTAGAAAACTTAAAAATCCAAACTTAAGTTTGGAAGTTCAAATTTCCCTGGAAGTTGCATTCAAAATCTGAAATCCAATGTATTCCTTCTTACAGGTAAAAAATAAAATGACAAAGGAGCAGTACATTAAAATGAATCGAGGAATCAATGACAGTAAAGACCTGCCAGAAGAGTATTTATCCACAATCTATGAAGAAATAGAAGGAAAGAAAATTGCGATGAAAGAGACAAAAGAATATGCAATTACAACCAAGTGTAGTAAACCAAGTAAGAAGGAACCAGAAACTGGAAAGACCACAGTGCTCTTGAACTATTGCAGGAACTTTGGGATGGCAGAGTGGTGTGCAGAGTCCTTGTGAAAATGCCTTGGGGCAGTACATAAAGTACACTTAGAATGGTTGATAGAGATATCTGGAACGAAACTGGCTCAGTTACAACTTAACACTGCTTTCTATGGTGGGAACAGCCATGTAGGTGCCTCTGGCACCACTGCAGAAGTGAGATCTGTTGGGGTTTTTAAACACGAGTGGGAGAGGAAAAGGGTGGAATAACTCAATGGGGAACTTACTTTGCAATTAACTTGTTTTTATGTGCTAGACAAGGGATGAGGGCTTGATTTGGGCTGGTTTTTTTGTCTTCCTCCATGGTTCAGTGGCTGGGAAGTGTCACAGTCCGTGTGATAATGTTTGCAAAACAGAGATTAGAGAATTTGTCATGATCTATAGTCACGTCTCCTCATCCAGACCAAGTGAGGGCTTCTGTGTGTAGCATGCAGTAGAAACCAGTATCCCCAGCTGTACCCTACTTTTACTCAGAGTAGCTGGTACTAATTTAATTCAGCTTAGTGAATTCTGAATCTTCAGCATAGCGGTTTTTCCAGTGTTTTCATGCTGTTTGCAGATTTTCTCAGTCAAAATAGGAACAAAATTAATTTGCTTGAAAATAGAAGTTGCACCCTGTAGTATAAGGGTAAAGAAACACTAGGTTATTAATTTATTTATCATGTTGGTGAGGGCTTGTTTTGTTTTGGGGGTGTGAGCCTAAGAAGACACAGGATTCTCCATCCACTTCTACAGGCAGAATGACCTAAGAGAGTATTTAGATTTCAGTTGCAACACCTTTAACATTTTGTGATGCTCAATGTGAAGACATGGAATATGCTGTTGTAAGAAAAGCAAGCAATGCCTCTGTGTGGTGTTTCCCTTAGGTGTAGCTAATGAGAAGCAGCGGAGGTTGTTGTACAACTTGGAGATGGAACAAATGGCAAAGACAGCCAAAGCCCTCATGGAGGCAGTGAGCCATGCAAAAGCACCTTTCACCAGTGCCACTCACCTGGATCATGTCAGACCCATGTTCAAAGTGAGTGTCAGGTTCTCACTGTGTCTTTGTTATGAAGAGTTTTAAGCATGGGAAAAAAAGTGGAAAATTACTCTTCAGAGTTGGCTAATGCAACAGGTGGACTTTTTGGATATATTTGGCTTCAGTGACCCAGTGTTTTGGGCTAAAGTTGTAAGAGACTTCTGAACTTAGTTTCTTCCTCTCTTTAGCTTGTCTGGACTCCACTGCTGGCAGCTTACAGTGTTGGCTTGCAGAACTGTGATGACACAGAAGTTGCGTCCCTGTGTTTGGAAGGAATACGCTGTGCAATTAGGATAGCCTGTATCTTTGGAATGCAGGTTGGTGCCAGACTTAGCCTGGGACTCGCTGACAGCCATGTGGGCTCTGGGAGGCAGGTGAAGAATTACAAACAGCTTATACATAGCAGATGAAGTGTCTCATCTGCTTTCTTGAAATGGTAAACGGTCTTGATGTAATCAAGCATTTCTTCAGCTCTTTTTCTTTCTTTCTTAATCTTCTATTAAGGGTGTTTGCTAACTGGCATCCTACTCTCCTTTAGCTGGAAATGCTCTAACAGTGCCAACTATCCATAGAAGGAAAACTTGTGGGCAAGTTGCTTTCTCTGGTTCTTTGGGGACTTGATTTTGATGCTTGTTTCTCTGTCTTGTAGCTTGAACGAGATGCTTATGTACAGGCCCTTGCTCGTTTTTCCTTGTTGACTGCCAGTTCCAGCATTACAGAAATGAAACAGAAGAACATTGATACCATTAAGACGCTCATTACAGTTGCTCACACAGATGGCAACTATCTTGGCAATTCTTGGCATGAGGTAAATCTTGATTAGTTTAAATAGTGAACGTGGTGTCATATTTTTTCTTCTACTGTCAGCTCCCAGAACCCTCTTGAAATGTGAAGGAAGTGCATTATATTGTTAAGGGTTTTTTTAATATATATAAATAATGCATTGCACTTTTTTTGAAGACCCTGTGGAAACTGTGTGACAATATTGTAATTCTTGTGGGTGCATTTGATATGGAATTTAAACGAAATAAAAAGTCTCATTTGGCTTCAGAAAAGTCTGCATAGAAACTATTGTATTCTTATTCATGGAAACAAAAATATTCTAGTTCACAGGTCCAGACTTGTCTGTGCAATATTTGGCAACATTTACACCATAAGCACATGAAAAATTAGGGGTAAAATAATTTGGTGGGGGATTGGTAAAGATGAGCTATCAGGATCATATGTATTTTCTTAAAGCCTATTTTCCAGGAGAAATTTTATCAGCTCTAAATCTGTGCTGCTGCTAAAGGGAGCATTTCTGCTGCATTATATTCTCTGGCTCTAGTCTTGGGCTACATGATATGAGCCAAAAGGTGCTAGAGCTGACAGATGCCTCAGACCTGGCTCACAGCACACTCTCTTGAGTGCTTGTGCCAGCCAAGGGATGTGGCAGTGGGGGAGGAAGAAGGAAGAGAGTCATTTTTGTGCTATGGCAAGCACAGCATTGGCATTTAAACTGTGTTGGAACATCATTACTCAAAGTGGTGATAGCTGCAATGTTTCAGTCTTTTCATCCCTCTAGGACAATGAAGTCGCTAGAAGATCAGCTCCAACATGTTTATAGTCTTGAAAGCTGATGCTGTAAAAAGTAATAAAAAGGTTTCCTTTAGTAGTTAGAGATCCAGGTTAGATTTTTGAGCACTGTTTATTTTATTTATGTATTGGAGTGATTCATGGTGGCTGATAATATTGAATGAACCACTCAACTTCATTTTCAATTTCATTAGTAATGTCTTAGCTCCATCAAAGCTGTTGTCATGGTCCAAGTTGTTTTAATGGTTGGAGAATTATAAATATTGAATACAAATATATGTTAAGAATAAAAATATGGTGGTCTCCAGGAACACAATGTTTAATTTCTTTTGGTTTTAGATCTTGAAATGTATTAGCCAGCTGGAACTGGCACAGCTCATAGGAACTGGCGTAAAAACTCGGTATTTGTCTGGTTCTGGGCGTGAGAGGGAAAGCAGCATTAAGGGCTATGCCTCTGCAGGAGAAGAGTTTATGAGCCTGGGATTAGGTAAGATTATTAATCCTGGACTTCACAAAGATGTACATACAAGTGGAGTAAGGATGTCAAAGAATCCTCAATGTTATTACGTACTCAAATATATTTACTTGCTTCCAGGGGAAGCTGTGTTGGATTAATGAAACTGTGTATTCCAATATGTGTTTATATTACCAAATCTGTTCTAATTTTGGAATTGGGTTAAGATATTTAATAACTATTCCAGATTTATTTGTTGGAATATGTTGTTGTTAAAACTGTTTTGCCCTACGAAGTCATGGTTTTGTTACAAGTATTAATTAAAAGAAAAAAAAAAACCTTTATTTTTAGGAATTAATAGATGTTTTGATAACTGACAATTGGATTTCCAAAGGAATTTCTTATCTCTGCGTGTTCCAGTTCCTATTGTTTCTGCAGTGTGTGCAAGAAACAAACCTTAGATTTTTGGCTGTAAATTAGAGGGACAAGGCAACTTGCCTTTTAAAACCACTAAGAAAACAATTCAATTGTAAAAAACTTGGGAGTGGATGGTATACATGATGATTATGATGAATACAGAACTGTGCTGAATACAGAACTCATTAACTACTTGTAGCTGACTTAGAGTTCATATTTTAAAAGATTATTTTGTCAGTTCCAATTTTATTAACAATGTCATATTGTCTTAACCTAATAAATATGATATTTAACTGTGTAATAATCTGGCACAGATCTGGCAAAGGCACCATCTGCTCCATATAAATTACATGGTACCTAGAAGCAGTAGACACTTCTTGTCTACTTGTTTGATGTTAGAGTTAATATAAAGTTGTTATTTCCTGATGGCAAATACTGTTTTTTAATGGCTTTTATTGCAGGGAACCTCGTTGGGAGTGGGGCTGACAAGCGGCATATGGCAAGCATTCAGGAGTCTGTGGGGGAGACCAGCTCACAGAGTGTGGTGGTAGCAGTAGACAGGTACTGAGAATGTAATCTCTGCACTCTTACCTAAATTGTCATCTTTGTCATCTGCCCTTCTGAAATGTTGTCTAAAGACATGTTTCTATCCTAAACCATGTGTTGGAATGGGACTTCTTAGTAATTACTGATACGATTGTGCAAGTCTGCACAGTCATATATTCAGACTTGCAGTGTTTATTCTAACCATAAATGTGTCTGTTACCACATCAAAGTCCAAAAGATTTGGGAATGTTCTCCATTTTATCAGTGTTCTATATGGACCACTGTCAGTAGTCTGAACTCCTCTCAAGACTGAACAGCTGAAGGGGAAGGGACAACAGTGCATCCACAGTCTTTCTCCTGTCTGTTTTGACGGCCACAGCCGACCATATTCTCAAAGCATGTAAAGATCAAAGGTGGCTGGTAACCAGTAAAGTCTTGTAGCAAAGCCTTCTTACTGTCTGTTTATTGTCCCCATGAAGTTTAACATACTGTCACCCAAATGAGTGTTCCAGCACAACTTGGCTGGGTAAACTTGTGAGCCTGTGCCTGTTCCTGCAGCGGGGCAGGAGCACAGTAGACTGTGACTTGGTGCTGGAAAGAGGATGCTTAGACTAAGGAAAAATGCATGTACTGCTGCCAAGGAGCAAGAATACAAGAGGTGCAGAGTTCATGGCATGGAGAGAGTTCATGGAGGATTGGGAAGTACCTCCAGATGTGCTGACCTTTTGCTGCAGCACTAAGCTGTAATTGACTCTTGTGGATGCACGTCTGAAACTCCAACTCCTTTATTTGTCCCATAGGATATTCACGGGCTCCACGAGGCTGGACGGGAATGCCATAGGTACGTATGGTGGGTTACAGGGTCCCTGGCACTGGAGCAGCCTGGCTCACAGCAGCCTTCTCCTGTGCAGTTGACTTTGTGCGGTGGCTGTGCGCTGTTTCCATGGACGAGCTGGCGTCCCCGCACCACCCCCGCATGTTCAGCCTGCAGAAGATCGTGGAGATATCCTATTACAACATGAACCGCATCAGGCTGCAGTGGTCGAGGATTTGGCATGTGATTGGAGATCACTTCAATAAGGTACTTTTTAAAATCAAGTTACACAATATGCATGAATAGCGGGACTTCTTTAATCAGTTTTTCCCTTCTGTGTTGTTAGTGGCATAAGCTCTGATACTGAAAAAAATTCCATTCAAGGCACCTAAAAGAAGCACCTATTTAAAAATCAAAAGTGTACAAATAGAAATGTTTGTAGAAATGATCTTTAATCATATAATCTTCATGATATGATTTGACATTTTTGTAATTTTTCTTTGTCTTTTCCTTCTGATAAAATGCCAAGTTAGTTTTCCTCTAAAATATACACAGGTGATCCTGGAGCAAGTTGTTTTCCTTAGGAAATTGAACTGTGTTAGGATGGCATTTTTTTAACCAAAGATTTCATTAATTTTATTGTATTGTATTGTACTTTAATTTTAGCATTATAGTTCTATTATAGTTCTGCATTGATACATTCAAAATCCATGGGTCTGTTTAGATGGACGACATGACGGAATGCCCCCTTCAACAGGAACCCCTTCTTTCCCAAGTATCTGAACACTAGAATGTGCTAGCAATGCTTAGTGGGCTGAGGTGGAAGTTGAATGATGAATTTGTTAGTCATATAAATGACACTTTAGCTGATAAATGTTTGAAAATATGCTTTTCTTCTAGGTTGGGTGTAACCCTAACGAAGATGTTGCCATCTTTGCCGTAGACTCATTAAGGCAGCTGTCAATGAAATTTCTTGAGAAGGGAGAGTTAGCCAACTTCCGCTTCCAGAAAGACTTCCTAAGGCCTTTTGAGCATATTATGAAGAAAAACAGGTGTGAGGCACTGCAATTTCTGCTTTTTAGCTTGCTTTAGTCCCACTTAAGGATGTCATTTGGCATGGGTTACATGGTCATGTACAGAGAAGTGGGGCAGTTACTTCGTGCCAGTGTAAAG
The DNA here is from genome assembly GCA_013397055.1 of Pachycephala philippinensis. Lineage (NCBI taxonomy): Eukaryota > Metazoa > Chordata > Aves > Passeriformes > Pachycephala > Pachycephala philippinensis. Next base: position 11,552 of record VWZT01012906.1, on the reverse strand, counting down.
TAGTCTTACTTTCCTTTCTCACTTTTTTCCTTAAGATCTCCGACTATTCGAGACATGGTGATCCGCTGTATTGCTCAGATGGTGAACTCTCAAGCTGGGAACATTCGTTCAGGCTGGAAGAATATCTTTGCAGTCTTTCATCAAGCAGCGTCAGACCATGATGGGAATATCGTAGAGCTGGCCTTTCAGACTACAGCACACATAGTTAGTAAGTAATGCTTGACAGATGCATGCACCCAAATTAGCTTTGCTGCTGTGAGTCTGCTTTAAAAGGCTCATCTGAATAAGCCTTTAGTATTTGCAGGCAAATAAACACACAACCTTGCAGCCAAACTGTTTAAACTCTGCAGCTGGGTCATACTCATTAAGTCTCCTGAATGCTATGGTCAGCACAAACTAGCTACAGATATTCTGCTGTAGAACTTTGGAATGCGGTTGGTGAGGTGGGACAGGGAAGAATGCTAGAGAAGGCAAAGAACCATATTTAATATAGAAGATCTGGTCCTTTCATGTTTGTCTATTCCATACCATGGGTGACATGCCTAGATTGATGCAGTTTATCTATGGATTTTAGTATCAGTAAATTTTAAAAAGTGTATTTTTTTGTTCTTCACAGCAAATATTTTTCAGCAGCATTTTCCAGCAGCAATTGACTCATTTCAGGATGCAGTAAAATGCCTCTCTGAGTTTGCCTGTAATGTTGCCTTCCCAGACACCAGCATGGAAGCCATCAGGCTTATTCGTTATTGTGCAAAATATGTCTCAGAAAGACCACAGGTATATTTGCATTGTTACCCTGGTGCATTTTCACACTCTCTTCTACTGTTAAATGGAGATTAATCTACTAAGAAAGAGCTTTCAGACTCAAACTTCAATTGCAAGTGTTTGTATTCAAAGCTTATTTGGATTTAGGAGAAATTTTGGTATTATGTCAGCAGTAAGCTAGGGCTAGTTAAATAATGTTAAGTCTTGTAAGTCCAAATGGGAAATAACTAAATTAAATAGTCCTTGTTTGTTTTTTTGGTTTCATGGTGTTAAGATGCCTTGGAAAGCAGTGCTTCCTGTTCTGTCACCCTAATTATGTCTAGTTCAGTTGGTTACAAACGTGTATTCTTCTACATCAGTCTGTTGTGTGAATACTGAATGTAATAATCACTGGCTCAGGAGAGCCTGGAGGTATATTGCAGGTGCGTGTCCCCACTGCGTGCTGCATTCAGTGTACCAGAGACTTGTAGAACTGGTTTCTGCCAACTTTAGATTTCCTTTTTACGTGTATTGATGTAACAGTTGTCTGTCACTGTTAAAGTTGCTTTCTAAGAAGTCCAAACCTCAGCAACTTGTAAGGCCTTCAGCTGGACTGAAGTGAAAAACAGATTGAAGTATTTATTTCCATATATTATTTTCTAGTATTTTTGCAAACAGTTACATCTCAGAGCTATACTTACATTTTGCAGGATTGGAGTGCTGTACCACTATTAGTATCTAAATTTGTCACATTTAAAGATTTTTAAGATAATTTTTTCTTTAAATCTTTTTTTCTTGCTGATCTTCAAGGTATTAAGAGAATACACAAGCGATGACATGAATGTGGCTCCTGGGGACAGAGTGTGGGTCAGAGGATGGTTTCCTATTTTGTTTGAACTTTCTTGTATCATCAATCGTTGCAAGTTAGATGTTCGTACAAGGTAATAAAGCTTTTCTTTTTTTTTCTTTTTTCGTTTATTGTAATTCATTTAGTGAAGATATCACAGGAACACATTTTAACATCTGTTCCTATACTTGTTTGGGTTTGTTTATAGAGGCTTAACCGTGATGTTTGAAATCATGAAGAGTTATGGGCATACCTTTGAAAAGCACTGGTGGCAAGACCTGTTTAGAATTGTGTTTCGGATTTTTGATAATATGAAACTCCCTGAACAACAAACAGAGGTAAAACAAAAAAAACCCAAAAAAGTAAGCATTCCCTAGAGTTGTCTTTTCAAGAACTCGCACATCTGAGGCAGTAGTTTGTATTGACATCAGATATTGCCACCCCATACTGCCCCAGACTTAACTAAACACTGTTCTATATTCTGTTCTGTTCTGTATTCTGCCGAATTCTGTGGCATGAGTGAAAATTGCCGCAGTGTCCAGTGATGTGTGTGTGTGTGTGTTCTGTCTGATTATTTTCAAGGAGAATGTTTTCACTCTGTTGTGAACATGTACAGTTTTCTGAGCAGTGCTCATGCAGCCAACTAAGTGCTTCTGACAAGACATCTGCGGTCGTGAGGCTTTAGTCCTGAGTTCTCCTCTCCTCAGAGCTGTGTCTTTTGTTGACCAGCCATGTATAAGCCAAATGTTGTCATCATGGAAGAATGCCCATAAAAGCAAAGACTTTCCATCTTCTCTCCCAGAAATCAGAGTGGATGACCACGACGTGCAACCACGCACTTTACGCCATCTGTGACGTGTTCACGCAGTTCTACGAAGCTTTACACGAGATCCTTCTTCCCGACATACTTGCACAGTTACACTGGTGTGTAAAACAAGGTACCTTATTTACCTGTTTTTCTTTTTTTATTGAATGTATTTTTAAATCTTCATTGCTTAAGAAGGAGAAGGTTAACTGAATTCTGGAAGAAAAGTTCCCATTAGGACAATATGTGTTGTAATAGATTGATGCAATATCTTGAATATTTGAGCACCAATCTTTTTATTGAGTTAGGCAACTATTTTGTTACTGTGTTCATAATGTGCTCATGGTGTTACTGTGACACAGAAAAAGCTTTTGGAGAGTGGTGTCAATCTTCTGAATCTTCTGCCGACAACCTTTATTCATTTGACTGCAGGGATACATTACCTCCTTTATTTACACATACAGATACGTGCATGCATCCTGATTTTCTTTTTTTTTCTTTTTTTTCTCATTTTTATCTTTTTTCTTATTTTCTCACACCTGCTTCCCCCTCTTCTCCCAACCATCAAGTACTTCTAAATACAGATTTCTAAAGAACATGTTTTCCTTCTGGCTCCAACTCTTACACCTGAAATCCTGCATGTTACTAGCATGGAATGTCAGGGGAAGATCTTGCAGTAAATCATATGTTTCCAGTTGCTGCTTTTCCTTCCTTTTTCTCACTGTGTGCTTCCCTTCTGCTTCTGCCCTGTCTTTTGTCTTCCTTGGATGGATTTCCATCTCACGAAGGCTATTTTGAAACTCTTTTTTTTATTCAGCCGGTTCCTCAGCTTCATGTTGTTGTAACATATTGTATAGGTACGCTTTGAGCCAAGACACCGTGCATTTCACAGTATTGTGAAAAAATTGATAAAAATTTTTAATGGAGCAGTAATAGGGAATGCCTAATTTTTCATTGATATTGTAGAAGTTGCTAAATGTGGAATGTTTCTTTCACAGATAATGAGCAGTTGGCACGATCAGGTACAAACTGCCTAGAAAACCTGGTAATACTCAACGGACAGAAATTCAGCCCTGAAGTCTGGGGCCAGACATGCAATTGTATGCTAGAAATCTTCAAAACAACTATTCCTCATGTGTAAGTTCATAAGTTTAATTCTTATATTGATACCCAATTCCAGAGCAACAATATTTACCTGTTTTGTTTTGTTCTGTTTTGTTTGGTTTTTTTGTGTTTGTTTTTTTTGTTTGTTTGTTTTTCTTAACTCTGTGAAGCTTGCTGACATGGAAGCCTGTAGGAATGGAGGAAGATTCATCTGAAAAACACTTGGTAAGAGTTAACTCAGGGCAATAAACTGACTTGAAGGGTTTTGTGTTAGGTTAGCTTTTGAAAAATTCTGTTGTAGTCAATACATTTGACAAAAAAAAAAGACAGTAGATTGTATTTGGTGTTATTGTAAAAAAGGATATAAAGAATGGATGCAGGAAGTCTTTGAATGTAGGATTAGGGAAGCAGTCTGAAAAGGGATAGCTGGTTAGGAGTTAGTGTTTTGGATTGCTGGAATTGCTCTGCACTCTCTTCTAGGATTTGGACCTAGATCACCAGTCTTTAAGCAGCATGGATAAAAATGCTTCTGAAAGAGGACAAAGCCAATATTCAAATCCAACAGATGAGAGCTGGAAAGGTGGTCCTTATACAAGTAAGGAAATCATACAAGCTTTTTAAATGCACCTTTATAGCCAGTCTTAGTTCAGTTGTGTAGTTCTCTACAGAAAGTTTTGGGGCAGTTAAACGTGGGATAAGTCTTTGCTATTTGTGTTTATGCCTTGCAGAGAGATTTTTCTCTTTAGAAGATAATCCACAGCATTACTAAATACCAAATTGTTAATGGGAATGCCATATTTTACTAGCCTGTTGTAAGTGAATCGCCACAAATTGCTTCTGAAACATGTTGCTCCATTTCATTAGACCAAAAACTATTTGCTGGCCTCCTGATCAAGTGTGTGGTACAGCTGGAGTTGATACAGACCATTGATAACATAGTGTTCTATCCAGCAACAAGCAAGAAGGAAGATGCTGAGCACATGGCTGCAGCTCAGGTACCCTCAGACTTACTTGTAACCTTGTTGTGACAGTAAAGTACAAACTATGGAATGCTCTGACATGTGTTTACAAAATAGAGTCTTTTTCTGACTCTCAGCAGTACCCTGAATGTGTGTGTAAACTACTCTTAAGTTGTGATTTTTTTGTCTGCCTCCAGTGTTGCCTGGTGGTCTGCCTGTTGTAGTATTATATTACCTTTATTTTTATTATCAATAAAATAGATTATAATTGTTTTTATAATGAATACATACTCATCAAAAATGGTTTTTGTTTGTTTGGGGGAAAGCATTCTTTTCTGCTCATTAGACTGAGTGTCTTCATTTAGCCACAGCTGAGGCTTTGCTTAGCCTCTGGATGTTTGCACAGGAAGTGTTGCAGAAGCTGGATTTCAGCAAGGTCAATGGTCAAGATTTCACTCATTGCTGACCTGGGAGATGTCTGTGTCCCTGAAAGTTCTGATTCTGGGCAGTAGTGCACAGTAGCTCTGGCTTGGCTGTTAATAAAGCCCTAAGCTGCAAGTTCTGGCTAGTGCATTCAGGTAGTATTTTGGGGATGGTATAGTTAAATTCTTAGTGAAAATCGCTAAAAATATTGACCAGTTTAATTAAATTTGACATGAGCCAAAGATGGGGAATTGCTACACTAGGCAGCATTTAAACCCGCACTGTTTTTGTCGTTCATTTTGATGTTTTTCAGAGTTCAACAGACCTACCCAGTCAGCTTCTAGGGAAGAGGAAATGTTCTATACTGTATTGCTATGACTGCAATGTCTTGATAAGGGAGTTCTTCCCTTGCTCTTGAGTCTTATTTTCTTATCAGTAACTAGGATAGATCATAACTTCTCTCTTCTTAAGTATCCTACTGAGAAGAGTACGACTCTGATCTTTGACAGGACCACTCTGCTGTGTTGTGCTGCACTAATACTGCATTGCACCTATAAATGGAATTAGGAGTTACTAGAGTTTATGGCATGTGCTCTCTCTCTCTCTCTGTCCCTCTCCCCCTGTTCTTTAGCGAGACACACTGGATGCAGACATCCACATTGACACAGAAGACCAAGGAATGTATAAATACATGTCTTCACATGACCTCTTTAAGTTACTGGATTGTCTGCAAGAGTCTCATTCATTTTCAAAAGCCTTTAATTCAAATTATGAGCAGCGGACTGTGTTATGGAGAGCAGGTGAGGCTTTTATTTTTATTTGATAAAAATGCTGAACTACGCTTCTAGCTTTAAGTATCAAGACACAACACTGTGCCATCGCAATCATCTCTAGAGTTTATTGGACAGTCACATGCTCTTACTGCTTGTCTCCTTCCTGATGACTTGAATAATTCTGTTTGCTAAATTATCTGCCTTTTTTTTGATTAAAGTACAGCTACACTGCTGGTACTGCTGTAGCTAAGTATCTTTATAAATAAATCAGAACTCAATTAAATCAAGGAGGAGGAAATACTATCTGGACAAGAAATCACTACCGGTCACTAGTGCAGGTATTGTTGATAAAATTTATTTTTGGCTAATAACACCAACTGTGGATGTTCCCTCTCTTCCTGTGTGGGACTGATTTGTAGGGTTCAAGGGTAAATCCAAACCCAATCTCTTAAAACAAGAGACCAGCAGCCTGGCGTGCTGCCTGCGGCTCCTGTTCCGGATGTACGCGGACGAGAGGCGGCGGGAGGCGTGGGACGCCGTGCAGCGGCGGCTGCTCAGGTAGGGCAGCGCTGCTGGGGAGGGGAACGGGCAGAGACACGAGTGCCCACGCTGCATTCAGAGTGCACTTTGCAGTAAGGAAGCAATCTGCCTAGAATAGGTGAAGCACCTTCTTGCCTGACATAGGCTTCTTTTTATGGAAGTGATGGTGTCTGAATAGTTTTCCCATCTGAGTTCATAGTGATAGAGGTGTAATAGGATACACTAATTGAGAAAGGGTGCATTATAAGCTGCTGTACACCTGGAATTTAAACAAATATAGAAAATAATTCTAAATAAATACAAAAAGGTATTTAGGTGAGTTGGTACATAAAAGTTGAAAGCAGTAGTCTCTTATCAAATGTGAAGATCTCCCAACTTGCTCTTGATACTAATACAGTGGATTCTGATCTACCAGCATGTATGGACATGTTAATCTGCTTAGTCCTTCTTTAATTAAGAGAGTGTCCTTAAAATAGCCATAGTAGTGGTACAGTTTGTACCTTGTGTTGACAATCTGCAGCAGGGACCAAGAATTTTTTAGTACAGTAATAATTCTTCCTTAATCTGTGATGCTGAGCTGTGCAGATCTTTATGAAACCAGTCCAGATTTGGAGGGAGAGCTCTATCATGGTGCTGTTGCCTAAGCTGTCCCAGTGTCAGGGTCAGGAAATAATGTTTGCAGGTTGAAAGTGACAGGCCTTCAATTACAAAATGTTAATCAGGCAAATTAGACTTTTCCTTCTCTGTCGCAAACATGAAAAGTATTTCAGTTCAGTTATCTGGAACAATTCCTATACCAGAAAAAGCAAATCTGTGTAGTTAAAGTTGTTGCATGTGATTGAAAACTTTCCCATGGAAGTGCATCTTGCTTGAAAACAAAGTAGACAAAGAGGACAAACAGAGCATGTAATCAAAAACTTTTTATGGTTTGTGTGAACTGTGCCATCTCTCCAGTGTGTGCAGTGAAGCCCTGGCGTATTTTATTACTGTCAACTCGGAAAGCCACAGAGAAGCCTGGACCAATCTCCTGCTGCTGCTTCTAACAAAAACACTAAAGATCAGTGATGATAAGGTAAGAAGGGCCTGGAAGTCATGTCTGCATTTGGGTATGTTTTTCATTCCTGCTTCAGTCTGAGTTCAGTCTTTATTTCCATCCAGATTGCAGGTGGGAGGTTCCTCATAGCGAGTGCTCTCCACGCAATACAGCAATGGCAGCTCCACTGTCTGCAGGCATTCTGCATTGTGGAAATGGGGCTGCATCCATGCAATTCCCAGTTGTGTGGGAATGTGGATAGAATTACTGAACAGCTTTCATATAAAAGCCCAATGAGTGTGCAGTAAGGGATAGGCTTATGCTGTATTACTGCCGCACAGGAATGGTGACGGTGAATTTCACCACTGTAAAATTGGAATTCCAGTTCCTTGACAGTGATGGCAAGAATAATTCTCAGGATCTTGGCCCTTTTGAGGAAAAGGGAATGCAAATACTCATGTTGCTACAAATAAACCCTAATACTGCCTCTAGGCTGAGAAGTCACAAAAACCCGACTCTGCTTTTGGAGTTAATAGCAAAGGCAGGCCCTGTGTGCGCTGCTGTCACAAACACCACAGAGCTCGGTGCCCTTGGGCCGTCGGGAGGGCTTGGGTGGGACCTGGTGTTTTAACAAGTTGGTGTAGCCATGAATGTACCAAAACTTGGCATTTTCCTCTAGCAATAGAGAATGACGTTGTGGTTTTGTGTCTTGGCCAGTTCAGGGCACACGCTTCCACGTATTACCCGTACCTATGTGAGATCATGCAGTTCGACCTGATCCCCGAGCTGCGGGCGGTGCTGCGCAAGTTCTTCCTGCGCATAGGGGTGGTGTTCAACATCTGCAGCACGGCCGAGCAGGCACGGACAGCTGGGATGAACCTGCCTTCCTGGTAGCTCTGAGTGAGGCTGTTACGCCGGCCTGTACCTAAAGCTGTGTCCGGAGATGGATTGAAGTGGATGGGAGAAAAATGGGACCCTGGTGTATCACCGCAGGAGCAAGCTATTCTTACCACAATGGCATTTGGGAATGAGGAAAATAATCCTGTTCTGTCCATCCTACAAAAGTGTCAGCAGTTTTATTTAAATTATTGCTTACGGAGTCAATACAGTAGGTGTGCAGTCTCTTTGTTTCAATGCTAATCATTTGTATGATCCAGTATGTCTCTTCTAGTCTTTTATCCACTGCTCAGTCTTGCATCCCAGCTAGAGCTGATAAATCAGCTGGATCTCTCCACAGAAGTTATGCCCCTTGGAAATAATGACTATATTTGTGTAGCCTTGTGATGTTGGCACGTGTTTGTAATAAACTCGACTGTGGTGGCCGATGACCACCCGAGATCCCTCTGGGTTTTCCTTCGTGTCCAGGACCAGGCCAGGCACGGCACTGGGCTGTTGAAGTGGACAGCCTGTAGGATATTTGGAGAAGGTTTTCCTCCTGTTTAGCAAATGACTTAAAAAAAAATTCATATCAGTACTGCATCTTCTGAGACTTATTTTTAGTTTTATGGAAGCTTTTACATCAGGAGCATCAATAGCATCTACTCCTTTAGCTTATTAGGCTTGAGTTAAAGGCATTTAAAAAAAAGAAAAGGCTTTCCTTTTCCTTTCATACATTGGCAGAACACGGACAGAGCATACACAGGAACATCAAAAACAAGGCTCCGAACAAATAAACGCACCTTTTTGACCATTGAATATAACGTATCTAGCAGTAATTGTGACTGCTTAGCAAAAAGTCCTGTCCTTAACACAAGTTTTTCTCCTTTTACTGCAGATTTGCAAGTTCTGATTTGTCATTTTGTGCAAATGATTTTTGTTCTCAACTCTTAGTTCCTAGTGCCATCTAAAAAAACCTGAATTTCCAAAAAAACTGCTCTAGCAAAATTAAACAAGTTTGTTCATGTGCTCTAAGTTACCAACACAATTCTGTGCTTTGAAGGTTATCTGTGAAGCAAAATGTGACATGACACCACAGCTTTGCTTGCCCAAGAGTTTTCTTTCTTTCGTTGAAATGCAATGGGTTTCTGTGACAATGTTTCCATGACAGAATACTGTCTTGACCTTCGAAATAATTTTAAATTTCAAGTTTCAAGACTTCTCTAAACCAGGAAAGTGTGGCAGGATGGGAGGAGAGGCTCCACTTCCTAAAATAATGCAAAGTGTTATATTAACTGCTGTGCTATCCAGAATAGCAAACTTAAAATATTAACAGTATTTAAAGAGAGAAACAAACCGACAAACAGCAACAACAACCTATCTACTTGAATGGAACTAAGTGTATAACATTATTTTGGTTTTTGAGTTGAGTTTCCTGGTAGGAGGGCCTCAGGTGAGGTTGTCTTGGGATACGCTGCTCTGAGCTGCTGGGAATGTGCTGTCTTTGGGGGTTTTTTTTGGTTGTCGTTTGGGGGTTTTTGTTGTTGTTGGTTTTTGTTTGGTTGGTTGGTTTGTTTGTTTTTTGTGATCTATTTCCAAAGGGTTTTTATGGTGCTCCTCAGTGCATCAGCTTGTCCTATGTAAGCATTGTTTGGGAAAGGTTTTGCAGTCAGTAGTAGTGACATGGCTTTCACAATTTATTTTTACTTTTTATTTTTAACCAAAGAGAAGTAAGTGTTGGTTGTAGCTCTTTGACTTTTAAATGCCCATTAGGTTAAATGTATACACTGCTATTTAGTAGAAGGGAGTATGTGGCTATATATGACAATAGGAGAAGACTGAAAAATAAGCAATGCTGGTATTTAACTTGCTGCATTTGAAATACCTTTTGTGTTTCATCTCGTATCGCTGCTCATTCCCTGGGACTGTCACTGCATTGGGTACTGCAGAAAATGAAGTATTTATTTTAATTCTATTTAAATCGGTAAGAATATGCTATTCCTTTTCTTCTGGTTGTAGGTAGTCCTAAGAAAAATATTTGAACCATTATTTTTCAGATTTGGAATGTGTTCCCTCATGTGCCATCAGAAAGCCCTACAGTCATGTCTTGAAACAAGTCTCAATTTTGAGATCTTAAATGACTTCACAGTTGCTTCATGGGCTTTCTTTACTGTAAGGGGCAGCATTTGTACTCTCTCTCTGCACGTAGGATAAAGATGTTTAATCCATGTTTCCCATCAGCCTTTGGTCTGAGACTGTTCTTTTCCTTAAGAAAAGCTTTTGTTGTCATTATACCAGTTACAAACTGCTGAAGCTGGGTATGTGATATCCAACCACCCCAGAGTCTGCAGTGCAGGAAGGAGAGGGGACTGGAATGCAATTGCATTGTCAGAGCCTCAATCCTGTCCCGTTTCTGCAGGCCATTGTCCCCATTAGAGCAATAATCAGGGTGTGTTCGGGTTACGGCCACAGCACTTGTTGGTTTCCCTCAGAGAGTCAGAGAGGGCAGAACCCACAGGCACCCAGCGAAGCTCAGCCCTCCTGGAGTGCTCCCAGCCTGTTCCTTCTCCCCGCCTCCCCTGCCACGGGGTGCTGCTGGCTCCGCTGGAACCGGGAGCGGCGCCGGGCTCGCTGGCTGGAGAGCAGGACTGTGCAATACCGGGAGTGAGAGAAAGTCACCTCTCGGACGTGTTTGTGCGACAGATGAATCTGCAACTCATCTACTGTAATGGCAGAAATAATGGAGACTCCGTGGGGTTTGTTGTTACCTGTCATTTCAGACCTCCCGAGGGAAGGGAGGGCGAAGAGGATGCTAACGAGGAAAACCCCACACTCTCCCTTTCGTGGTGATTAAAAACTCCCTTCATGTTGCTTCTGTTGTGTCTTACAGTCCAGGAAAAGGTTGTTTTTACAGCAGTTTGTTATCTACGTCTGGTATCTCACTTTCCAAACTGTCAACAGAACAATCTAAACCAATGTCCACTACTACAACCGACAACCCCCAGATTTTAGCTCAGTCTTACTATTCAGGACAAAGATTAAAAATAGTAACTCTGTCAAAAGTGCATTTCCCTTTAATCTGTAAGTTCAGTTTGTTCAGCACCTTTGTTTAAAATGTATGTTTTCACATATTTAAAATGCCTGAGTTTTAATATCTCCGTATTAAGTGCATTTACTATCAATAATTTAAAAGACCATTCCTTGCCAATGGATGTATAGAGTTGTGAGAGAATACCAAAATTATATAATATGAAAAACTATGTAAAGTTTTCTACATGAAAATACGATGTATAATAGTTATAATATTCCATACTTTAATCAAGTGATAAATCAATAAAGTTTTACGAAGTGTTGCTTCTTTGCTCAGGTAGTTCCTTAAGGGGCTCAAAGGCTATGGCGCCACCCGGGCTTCTCTGCGGGGTCGGGGGGCTTCTGGTTCGCGTATTAC
>VWZT01012902.1:178554-194814 GCA_013397055.1 Pachycephala philippinensis | reverse complement strand
CTTGTTCCCATTGCCTCTTGTCCTGCTAGTGGGCTGACTCCTTGGTGTTCATTCCCTCCCACAAGACATTTATACACAAGGATGAGATCCCCCTGAGACTTCCCTTCTTCAGGCTGAGCACTCCCAGCCCCGTCAGTGTCTCCTTGCAGGGCAGATGCTCCATTCCTTTAATCACCATGGCCCTGTGCTGGACTCACCCTGGTAAATCCTTGTCTTTTTAGCAGTGGGGAGCTCAGCACTGGGCTCAGCACCCCAGATGTGTCTTCCCACTGCTCAGGAGAGAAATTCCCTGCCTTGACCTGCTGGCAATGCTCTGCCCAATGTTGTTTTTGTTGGCTCTCTTTGCCAGCTCATGGTCAGTTTCCCAACAAGGACCCACAGGTTGCCTGCCAATTCCAAAGTCACATCACTTTTTTTTTTTTTTTTAAATCATTTTTGTCAATGGGAAAACCAAGGTCTGGAATGCTGGGAGTTTTTTATTATGCTCATCTCCTCCTCAGCATCCGTTTTTCAAAGACCTCTTCCTGTAAAGCCCAGGTATGTTCACTGACCAGTACCTCTAGCTTTGCAGAAAAACAGATCAACATGTATTATTAAAGCAATATCTTTTCAGTGTTTTTAAAATTCACTACATTCGTTTCACTTAATTTTATCCTCCCAAACCTAGGCACTAAGATGAAATAATGCTCTAGGTTTGCTCTTGGTCTGCAGGCACAGGAAATCTAATTACACCTGTCTTGAATGCTTGCTTAATAGAAGGTGGAATAATGAAAATTGTGGTTTAGAGTTGCCTGTTTCCTCCCACGGATGACAAACAGAGCCTGAGCAGGTAGTCTGGGTCAGACATGGAATTTTTAGATGGCTAAAGCTGGGCTGCACAAGTTGCATTCCTTGTGTTTGCTTTGTTTGGTTAGATATTTCTCTAACCACTTCAGAATAATGTCCCTTTTATGGTTAAATTGATGTTGATAAGGAAAAATAAGGGGATATAAAGAAAAATAAGGGGATATTGAAAAAATCTGGATGCAGAGATTTATGCTTAAAATACACCACAGAGTCGCAAATAAAACATCTCATTTTCTGCACTGCTATACTAATAAATGAATTCTTCTACTGCATATATATGAAACCAGAATTTTCTAAATCTTCATTCCGATTTTTTTTTTCCCACCCTAATAAAAGTGCACGACCTTTAAATTAATTCTGTCTTTTTAACAGGGCTTCAGGCCCTGATCCTTAAAGCTGCTTTACATGAATATAAGGTTATATCTACACCAAATGGCTTCCAGGAGCAAGATCTAAATGAAGATATCTGAGTTTCCAGTTATTAAAATGCTGGATGGGTTATAGAAGGATATGGAAACAGCGTAGAGACCATAAGAAGGGCTGTTTCTGTGCAGCCAGATTTAAATTACTGTCGTTTGCATGCAGTTTGTGTCCAGGACGGTGGATGTAGCTCATATTTAGCATATCACTTCAGCAGTATATTGTAGGATATTCCCGTCCTTTTACTTCTTTCTGAAGAACATGTATCCCATTGTAATGCAGAATTCATGTGAGTGCCAAAACGTAGTTTTTAAACTCTCCCAGTGAATACCTCTTATAACAATTTCAATGAACACATCTTGTAACATGCCATGCTGTCACTTCTAGGAGCAGTTGCTGTTCTTGTGGAAAAGGGGGGGAATAAAAACAATGCCAAACCACAAAAGGCAGGAAGAACATCTCCAGGCAGCAAAATAAGAATTGCTTCTTGAAAAGCACACTCTCTTCTCCTGGCAAATGAACATGCTCATTGTCAAGCCAGCTGGCAGGAATGCTAATTACCCTGGTGCTGGGATCCCACTGATTTCTATTGTAGACCTGCTAGAAAAATGCAGATTGTCCTTCAGTGTGACTCTATCTTGTCATTCCAGTTTCATTTTATAGAGAAGCTTTGGCTTTAGGGTCTTTTTTTCAGAGCTGCTTTTTGGAAAAGGCAGATTTAAGAAGGAGCAATTGTTAACCACATAGATATGTATGTCATGACCTGCCTTCAAACTGGCAATAGTTCTAGTTATTTATTTACTTTATGTTAAAATTATTAATTTTTCGAGTAGAAATATTGCTCTGTGACCAAAAAAATGGTTCTTTGAAGTGGATTTAGGGATAAGAGAAGATACTCTACAATATAATGCAATTGCCACATGCATAGGGCTTTTTTTGTGCTGCGCACTCCACGAACAAGAAAAGAAACCTACGTGCCACTAAAGATATATGAATGCAAATATAAAGCCAAGAAACTCTGAAAGAAGTTGTCTGCAGTTGTCAGAACAGTGTCTAATTAGAAAATTTCCTAAAATAGCTGGAAAGCTGTTGAGTTTTCTTGCATTGTTCAAAGAAATATTTCTATCACTACCCGAGGAGGGAGAAATGCATGGATTGTGCAGGGGCCAGCAGTAGCAAGTAAAGCAGATTATTTTTAAATGCAGTTCAGTTCCTAATTTTGGTTTTAAATACCTAAGTTATGCTTAAATTATTAATTGGCTGAAGCCTTTGCCACAACCATTTGCAACATCTAGAAATAAAGGAGGTAATTAATAGATCCACCGCTGCACAAATCTCCTCCACCCACAGCTTCCTGAGTCCAGGTCCACCAAAAGATGTTGGGATTGGTAAAAGGAACTCAGAACCATGGATTTTTTCATGTCATTGCACCCCAAGTTAAAAATAGTAATAATTGGTTACTGTTACGTGGCAATTAGGGGCTGTGTCTTCTTTGTCTGTTATCTCTTAGGTGTGTAAGTATGACAGTTATTTTTTACTTGAAAGCGACCATGAATTCACCTTCTTTAATATGAATGAAGTATAATTCTTGTGAGGAAGGTTTTTTTCAGTGTTGCTCCATAATTTGTTTTATTCGGATTAATTTTAGTGGTATTTAAGTGGCTGTGAGTTATGTCGATGGTTAATGTCAACACTCAGACGTGGTAGAAATGTTATTTTTCACAGTGTCAGTTTGAAAGGTAAAAATCATTTTTCACATAAAGATGAATGCATTTCTATATGAGAGCTCAGCAGAGTTTGAGAGACTAGAGGCCTTACTGCAACATAATTTATTTCTTTTTCCAAAAATTCCAATTTGCTGCTTGAGAAAAAAATAAAGTAAAAGTAATGTCTACCAGCGAATTGCCAAATGCTGTAACTTAAATAAGTGGTATGAATTCAGAGGAAGTATTTTGAAGGTTTGGTAGTTAAATTGCCTTGTGTTGCAGTCAAGGTTCAGCCAATCATTTTCCTGAGTTCTAAACTCTACCCTGGATTTTAGGTTGTGCCTCCAGCTGTCCAGTAACCCACATGGCAAGGAGAGGTCTGCTCTTCTAAGAACAGAACATTTTTGCCCACATTCATAGAATCAGGACCCAAAAAAAAACTGGAATAAGAAAGATTCAAGTTGTACTGATCAAACACCAAGTGGGGTTGTTGAATGTTCACTATTGAAGCTTTAAAAAAAAAAAGGGAATTCAGGAAGCACGTTGGGAATGGTGTTGCTGTAATGTACTTGGCATTTCTTTGGATAGAAACTTTTCCAGATAGTTTGATGCCATGTTTTTCTCAGATAAGGATACACAAATCTTCATTCTGAAGTTCTTCCCAGCCCAGTTCTGTTAAAATCACTTTGAACATGCCTAGGGATGATGTCAGTACTATTAATGTGACGGAGTTCAACACAAACACAATCAATTAATGAAAAAATACTAAAAAGGAAAAAAAAAAAATTCTGATTACAGCTTTTCGGGTATGAGGTTTTGGATGTATCCCTCTTTTTGAGCATAGGAATAACAATGCTTGGTCTGGTGACAATCCATTAGTTGTGTTTTAGACAGTGATCAGAAGTGAATGATTGATGAATGAGTGCAAGAAAAGAGGCATGCACCAAGTAATGGTTGTCCCAGTGTATTTTCCCAGCTTCAAGGAGTCTTCAGTTTAAGGATCTTCCTAAATCAGAAGTTGTATCTTCCTATAATTTTACTCCTATTGGATAGGTCCCCTCTGCAGCTTTGCTCTCTGTTGCAATTGCCTGACATTAATCCATTAATTAATGGGTTTTGACCTGGAATTTGCAATCCTATCCATCCTATCCTATCCATCCTATCCTATCCATCAAGGAGCAGAACGGAGGAATTACCAGAACCAAGCAAACCAGTCCTGAATAACGACCCCCAATTCCAATCACAGCACTATATAGAAAAAGACATAATCAGCTTTCATTGCCTGAGCTCCTGTCTCCATATTCTCCTCTGCTATGCTGGAAGTATAATTTTCTTGCACACTTGCTCAAGGTAGGAAATCCCTCTGAATATCCATCAGAGGGACGTGAATCCCAGCCTGGGGACTGCAGTGTGGAAAATTGCTCATAGGCAGGGAGTTGAAATCTCTGCGTGAAAGAACAGGAAGGAATAGGCTGAAGCCTAGATTGCATGTGGGTAATCTATGCATACATCAGCATTAATTAATGCAGTATCAGTGGTCATCTGTAACCCCCTTGTTCAGTGGTGAAGTTGGCATTTGGGGACTGTCACATCAGTGAAACCATGAGATGGTCCATAGACACCTCTAGAAGGAATGGAAGCTGTGTCTCCAACCACCCCTCTGCAAAAGCACCTCAGGTAGCACTTACGAAGAAGATTTTAGCATTATCTTGTAATGGTTGTGAGAAAGCAAGCCCTGCAAAAACATCACATTGCCTTTGGGCGGGCACTTTGATAACAGACTCTCAAATGACTGTCCATATCCATCTAATGAGCTCCTAAAAATCAGACTTGCTGTTATCCAAGGGCTGTCCCTGGCAGAACAAACTGGGCAAGGCCGTCTGTGTGGCAGGAGGAATGAGAAGAAGAAATAGGAGCCCGGAGCCTGGACTGTGTGGTGGGGAGCAGCATGAATTACTGCAGCACCAGAGGTCATCTGTAATCCCATTGTCAGGGCTGGTGTTCAGCACCATTACCAGGCCCTGCTAAGCACAGCCAGGGTAATCTCATTCCAGAAAATGAGGTGCTTGGAGGAAGAAAGGATTGCAGATGTCTAAAGCAGATTTGTTTTCTCCCTGCCTT
The DNA here is from genome assembly GCA_013397055.1 of Pachycephala philippinensis. Taxonomy (NCBI): domain Eukaryota; kingdom Metazoa; phylum Chordata; class Aves; order Passeriformes; genus Pachycephala; species Pachycephala philippinensis. The sequence goes on along the minus strand of VWZT01012902.1, from coordinate 189,721 downwards.
CAATTTTGCATCTGTTTGTTCTGATGACGTTAGCTAGAGGCAGACCAACAGAGGAATGAAAGTTATGTATTCGTGCTGCAAACTCAGACATGTTTCATCATCAATAACAAGAAATATTTTCATTCCAGCTGCAGAGGCATAATCCTCACATTTTCAAGCAGTTTTTAAACCATTTGGACATTTTGCTTAATTTGTGGACTGACATAAATGTAAAAGTTCAAATTAAATACGATCAAGTAACATATTTACCCAGTGCTTTCTGCTTATTATCTCTTGCTGTAGTAACTCTTTCTCTTAAAATAGTTTGCCTTTTTGCTACAAAGAACAGGAATCAGCTACTTATTTCCTTATTTCAGTGTTTTCCTGAGGAGACATCAGTGTAAACCACAGAAAACTGTCATCCACTTTGTTTTTCTCAAATTTTGTTGTTCAGCTGGAGGGATTTGTTGTTGCCAGAGATAAGGGTGGAAGCACAGAACTCATCTTCTTTCTGGGGGCTGTCTGATCCCCATGCCCTTGGTCTACAAGGGAAATCTGGACTAAAAACCAGTTCATTTGTGGTCAGAAATGGTCCATAAAGTTTCTAGACCTAATTAAGGTTGAGGTTGTAAAAGAAGCCTTCAAGGCAGGTTTATAACTCTGCTGTCTTCACGTGGTGGGGATTCTCAGGAGAACTGAAAAATTCACTTTGCCTGTGTTACTGACTTTTCCCATCCTTCCTTGGATCCATTCACGTAGCTCTGGGTACACCTTGGCATTTTATCTCCATGGATAGTGAGGTTTTGTGGGAATAAGTCTGTGTTCAGTGAGAAAAAGAGAAGCATTAAATGGTTTTTATTTAGTGCATACCCATAATTGTCACTGTAGGATTAAAACCAGTATTGCTTGACTTAGTATCTTGCTTTTTAAAGGCACTGAAATACCAGATCCAGATGACAAAATCTGCTTTGTGAATCTGTATCATGTCAGGCAGCTTTTTAATTGTTATTTAATTTTTCTGTACTTCTTTGCATCAAGAGCGTTGTCATGCCCCGATGTATCTGCATTAACTAATAAAAACATATTTTTTTTATTTAATGACTAACATTGATCAGTCTGAATTGTACACAGTCACTGTAGTCATATTATGATTTCCCAAGCTGTCAGGATTTCTGTTGAAAGAACCATGGATTTAATAGAAACAGAAGTATAGCAATAAAATATAATACATCTTGTACTTGTTCTGCAAAATATGCATCTCAGTGTGTTTTTTTTTTTTTAAACAAACAATCTGAAAAACCTCTGCTTGCCTGTTTTCTTTGTTAGTGGTCAGTGGTATATCAAAACTCTTAAACACCTAAAAACATAATTTATAACTTGAAGAAAAGTATCTTTTGTGTCTGAAATTTAATATCATATGTGCAGAAACTGGTCTGTAACCTGCCTTTTTAGTGATAAAACATATTTAATGGAACTAAAGATGGGTCATTCAGTTGAGAGTTTTCAGGAAAAACAAATTTCTTGTGAATTTAGAGAGTAATAGCCCCATTAGAGCTTTTATAAGAAGAAAGAGTGACTTGTTAATCTAGTGGAGTTTTTAGAAGAAATTAATGAGCATATGGCTAAGGGAAGTCCATTTGCTGTGGTATTCGACTATCCAAAAATATGTTCAATAGTTGATTTTATCTGATAAAAGAAAGTAAATTGAAAGGTTTTCTTGTAGAAAATGATGTCTGATTAAAATAAATAAAAGGTGAGTAAAAGGGCAGATTTAACACTGGAAGGACCTCACTGACAATACCCTAATGAAACTTCTGCTGAAGTCTTCGCTGTTCTAAAAATAAATAAAAAAAAAAAAAATAGCAGAATGTTCTGATAATTAAAGAAATATAATTATAATATTGTTTAGAAACTATCATCCAGTCTTGTGCTTTCCACACCTCTCGTTGTTATGTCTGAACTGAACACCCAAGTGGATTTAACTTTTAGGAGTGGTAAATTTTTTGTTTAGCTCAGATTGAAAAATCTGACAAACGTGACAAAACCATGGCTGGAACTGCAAAGAAAGTAAGGCGCTTGTACAATAAAGTACCTATTCCCTGAAGGCAGCGATTTTCTTTGGATTTCAGGAATAATCCTCCCAAAGCTAAGGAAGATAAACACTGCTGAGCGTGTATGGTCATAGCTGAAAAAATAGAGTTAAGTGCTGTGCTTGGTAAGTAAACTTGGAAAGGAAATTGCCTTCAAGTCAGAAAGGAAAATTCAACTTTGTCTTGTAAGGGTTTCACGTATATTTCAAATAACATTTAAAGCGTCTCAAAGAGGAGATGCATTAACAGACATGGCAAACATCAACTATTATGGCTCCAGTGTGCCTTGTTTTTAAGGTTCCCTTGGAAAACATCTCTTCTGTTTTGTCACATCTCTATTTTTAAATGAGTATAAGTCTATGATTGCAGCTGTTAAAGATGGGAAATTTATTTCATGCCTGTGTCCTGTAGGTAGGGGTGCATTGGTGAGTTACAAATACACATAAACACATCTGTGTGAACTTTCTTTTCCACTATGAAACAACACATATTTTTTTAATAATTAAATATAAAAAACTTTTGAAAACATACCCTTTTCTTAGGAGAGAAGAGCTGTTTACCTCTGGCTTGCAAGCAGGTGCAGCAGTTTACACACCAAAAGATTTTATTCTGCTTCGACGAAAATACTTCAGAAACGGCTGAGATCTGAATAGGCCTTTCAATCCTTAAGTAATGCCTGATGGAAACACAATGGGGAATGACATTTTTCCAACGTACGTGGGTTTTCTGAGTGTGTTCTATGCTGTGCCTGCCTACACTGGTGACAAAGAGTTTGTTTTCTTCTGGTGCCGCCTCGCGCCTGGTGCAGCAACGGGAGAGAGCCACATCTTGTCGTGTTTTGTGCAGTTATTGGTCAAGTGCTGAAGGCAAAGCTTTTATTGGTGGCTGATAAAGAGAAGTGGCATGAGGAGTTCATGTTCCAGCTGAGCTTTGTGGGCTGGTAAAACCCTGTGTGAAATCACTACGTGGTGCAACTCAGCCGATAATTTGAGTGAGGCCAGGATTTCCTTTGAGCATCTCCTGGAAGTTTGGGGCAGGTTTTGTGTTAAAGAAGGAACACTCCCTGAACCCCACCTGCACGGGAGCTTTGCTTTACCTTTCCAGAGCACAAGCATGTGCTTGTCCATCATACTCCCTCCATAATCAACTTAAAACTTCAATTCAGTTTGTATTGGTCTCCATCATCAGTGACACCCCACACCTGGGGACTGTGCTACCAGTGAGAGGAGCCAATTGCACTGGTCACTTTTTCTTCTCTGGACCTTTGAATTAATGAGGAATTAAATTATTTGTGACTTTCTGCCCATGTGGCATAAGGATTCTGTAACAGTACGATTTCAGAGTTCATTTTTTGGGTACTGCTTGAGGTGAAACTCTGCCAGGTTTCTGAGGAAACCTGAAATGTAAGTAAACATCTTGTCCTGTGGTGTTTGAAATTGCCAAAGTGCAGCTGACCCAAAAAGCAGAAGATCTTTTGGGCAACAGAGTAGCACTGGCTGCCAGAGTAATTCCTGTGATTACCTTCTCTTTAGATTCTGCATCAGAACTGAGGACAGGAAAATCTCACATACTTGGCTGGGGGTGTTGAATGGTAGATAGACTGCCAATTGTTTGTATATGATGAATTTTCATAATTTTCTCAGTTTGGATTGCTCACTATAGCTGAATGCTTTTGTTGCTGTGCCCAAATGAAGTGGCTTCAAAAAACAATGTATGCAGAAATATATTGATTTTTTAAAAAAAAAATTACATCTACAGGTATTTCTGCTGAATAAATTAATGATGAATACCATACATAAAATTATGAACATAATGGAGCACTTCAGTTAAATACATACGTTTTGGCTTGCTGATTAAATGTTTAAACCTTTAAATATTTTTAATATAACTGAATGATAACTTCTGTCTATTTTCATATTTCTAAGTATAACTACAATAACAATTTGCAATGCATTGGCTGAATGCTGAACTTGGAGGCAAGAGCAACAATATGGAACTTTTCAGTAGTTACAGAATTTTAAATTTACTTTTAGCAATCATTTCAATATTTTAATCTGAGGAATGTTTTCTTTCATAGTGTCCATAAAACCCAAACTCACAAGTCTTCAGCTGGAACAAACTAAAAGAAATTGAAAGTTTAATCCATTTCATTAATTTTATGACGAGAATAGTTATTTGCAAGCAACACTTTTGTATGTTTTTTAAATTTCTACAAAAAGATGATAGAGACGAGTGCTTTAAATTTCTTCTAAGCTATGTTTGGCATGACATTTTGGATCTATTTGTATGCTATTGTAATTACAGCCAGTTGGGAATCAGAAGAATTGATCATTTCAGTTGAATTCATTTTTTTTTTTTCCCATTTTCAGGATGCTCTGGCCCACTAGGGATAGAAGGAGGGATCGTGTCAAACCAACAAATTACAGCGTCATCCACTCACCGAGCTCTTTTCGGACTCCAGAAGTGGTACCCCTACTATGCACGACTTAATAAGAAGGGTCTTGTGAATGCCTGGACTGCTGCAGAAAATGACAGATGGCCGTGGATTCAGGTAACAGATGGAGCTGAGGAGGGAAAAAATACCCTTGATTCAATTGCCAGTGTCACTTAAGGAACTGATGAAGACGAGTGGTTAACGAACAGCTAGATCCTTATTCACTGTCAGAGACACAGCCGAGGCTAAAAGGGACTATTTAGTTGCAAAACAGTGATAATCTTGACTTTACAAATGCACGAGCCTCTTTTTATTTAAAAAACCGTGTGCATATGTTCCATTGTGGCTCTAAACCGTGGAAGCAGATTTATGCAGTCTCCTTTCAAGGAAGCAGCTTTCCGCATATGTTGCATTTGGTGGTTAGGCCCTTAGAAGGATATCACAGCAATATCTCCTGGTGGAGATACCTTGACACGTGCTGAAAGTGCTTTAAGTGTGGTTTTGCCTGTGCCAGAGCCTGCTTGAAGAGCTGGTCCTCTTTGCTGAGCTGCTCTGGGCACACAGGTTAAGTATTACTGGAAGTAACAAGAATTGTTTTAATTAAGGTTGAAAGAGCTGTTAGTTCAGCCACATCCACGGGGCTGAAAATGCACGGGTTCTCATCCCACTCAAGGATGTTGTTGCTAGAGTGATTCAAATGGCAGTGCCCTCACTGTGAACTGGATTTCTTTGTGCCCAACAAATCCACGAAGCAGTGAGTGTGAAGTCCTGTAGCAGTGTTTTAATGAAGGTAATGATTATCTAGTGGTTGCTGTAGCTCTCTGCTTGGATGGTACTTTCTTTTCATGATGTATGAATTTGGGCAAACCTTTGGCAATTTCAGATGTTGGTTAATGAAGGTTAGTGAGTTAGATACTTATGGGAAAACCTTCTGCACTGATCAGCATGGGCAACGTTTGAGGAGGATGCTTCCCTTCCAGTGAACCGGCTGCAGGATTTAGCAAAACAAGATGTTTGAGCATTTTAGCTGTCAGTGCTAAGTCCATAATGCCCCCAGCTGTGTCAGACACACTCTTCTTGAAGCTGCCTTGGTGTACATATGGCATTAATATTTGTTAATATTCAATGTTTTTTCCCTGACTACCATTTGTGATTTTTCTGAGAGGCTCCCAAATAAGTGGGGGGAAAGCATACAAGATTACCTGCTCGTTTTTCTTGTGTGCAGAGCAGACACAAAGCACTGTTTGATGAAGTTTTCTGAAACTGGTGCAGTGGGAGTGCTGGATTTTGTCAGCTCTGAAAAACGAAAGCTGGTGTTAGTGCTTGTTATTTATTGCAGAGTGAAAACACAAAGGCCCTTCAATGTGCTGTAAGTCAGTTTTCGTCCATAAAGATCAGAGGGGTTGGGAAGTCTGTAAAATTTATACATTGAAAAGAACTGGAAAGGATCACGCAGAGGGACCTGAGCAGAATTATTTCCATGGGAGTAGGAAGCTAATGTAACTTTAATGGATAATGAAATTCAGCATTACAGTGGCTTTTGGGCTGTGTTAGAGTGTGGGCTTTACTAAATGAGCTGGAGAAAGATTTCAAAATCATTTAGCACTGGCCCCCTAGACATGCCTTTTCTGGGAGATGAACGGGATGGGGATATCTAATGGTCTGCTGCTTCCACATTTTTTCTTGGCACCGTGGGGGCAGCTCAGGCTCCCTTGGACTTTGCTCCCTGGGAACCCTTCCCTTTGCTCTTACCTGCAAGGAACATTGGGCCAGTGGAGAAAATGTGTCTAAAGTCTCAGCCCATGGCATCAGGTCTGAAGAATTTGTTTGTTTTTGGTGGGTTTTTTTTGGAGTTTTGGAGGCAATTCCAATCCCATACAGCTTATTCTGTAATTTTGAGAACCATGGGGCATAAGGACTTTTGAGAAGCTTAGGTCATACAATTAATGTGTTTTAAGCATTCCCTTTGTTTTCTTCTCATTTTTCTTTCAAAATAAGCTTCAGTCTATAATTTTCACAAAACTTGCCAAATATTTTTTTTATCCTCTTTTTTTTATCCTCTTTTTTTTTTCAGTTTGGAGCAAAATTAAAAATATTCTTTGTAATTTCAGAACAGAAGCCTTGAGAGTATTTATTTCCCTACAATTCTGTTTCTTTAAAACACCAGGGGAATCTGAAACTTTTTAGGCAGATTATACTTTCAGGGAAAAAGTGCTTTTTAGTGTTCTGCAGAAAATCTTTTTAGATCTGGCAAGGCAGAGACATCCACAGACTCACACTTTATGCATAGTAGTTCTTTACACCAGAGCACTGTCTTGTTCTTCAAGCATGAAATAAGCTTTAAGAAACAAACACCGTCCGACCCTCTTATAGGTGAACAGTTTCTGCTGAGGGGAGAAGCAGAAATCCCATGTCTTATTTTTGCACAGGTTCTGTACTGCCCAGGGAGACACTTCATAAATGTTTGTGGAGGGGTACAAAAAGCCAGATTTGGGCTAAATTTCTGGCTTCCCTTCGTCTTGTGGGGGAAAAGATCTCAAAACCTCTAGTTGAGTTTTTAGTCTGTCCTGTCACCAGACCCTACTGCAAGCAGCCTGCACATGGAACCTTTTCCGTGCTGCTCTGAGTGACGAAGCACCTGGTCCAGAAGGCGGCACTGAAAAACGGTGTGAATGTTTGGCAGAGATTAAGTGGAAAGTTACAAAGCCAGAAAATCCATTTTCAGGACATGTAAATTAACATTTAGCGCAGTGAACCTGAAGCAATCGCCTGTTCCCCTCTTGTAGCTCTTAATGCTAGATAAATTCTAAAGGAAGCCAAGTATAATGGGCAAAGTCCCTCAAACTGTGATTATGTACAGGCCTGTAGCTATTTTTGCCTTGTTCCATCATTATCAATTTTCTTTGTCATTTAATTTCTTTATTTATATGCAGCCTGGCAAATAAAAGGTTTGAGTGCTCTGCTTATAACTCACTTGTAATTAGTGCAGAAGTTTTTTTCTCTCTAATCTTTCAGGTGTCTGATACACATGAACTAATTAGTATGCAATTTCATTTTCCTGCATTGTCCCAATGAACTGAAAATTGAAATTGCCATTTTAAATTTACACTCTCAGCATGTAATTAGTAATGGCACTACAATGCTTGTAATTGGCTTGTGATTTAAAGGGTCACTGACCATGTTTTTGAAGCAAATTAAAGCCTGAGTAAGTCATATCTGCCTTTTAAAGTTCTCCTGACCTCTGCTTCTCCTCACAGGTTGGCTGTGATAAAACAGCACCTGTGTACTGTTAACCACTTTATTAGTGACATTAACTTTTATCATTTGCAAATACAATGACAAAAAAAAATCCCATTCGTCTATTTTTCATTAATTGGTCCTGAAGTATAACCAAAACTCTCACTTTGCCTGTTCCAGTAATGAGTCTTCTTTGTCAACTCTTTTTTATATCCTTTTTTTTAAACAGCAGTTTCGCTTTTCCCTTATGTCCTTTTGCATTTATGGCTTTAAAATTTGTTGGTTTGTTTTATTCTGATTTCACTTCATCCCTGCTCATTCCTTGCTTCTGTATTTTTAAATTCATATGTTATTTATACTTTTTAAGGCAGTATGAATCAGAAGAGATATGGCCATGGGCAGGATTATTGTTTCTGTTATCCTTCTGCCATATCCAAAATCATAATGGCAGATAATCCGAAACACAAACTGCTGCGCCAAGGGAAGTTTGGGTTAGATGTTAGGAAAAAATTCTTCACAGAAAGAGTGATTGTGCACTGGAATCATCTGCCCAGGGAGGTGATAGAGTCACTGTCCCTGGAAGTATTTTTAAAAAAAGCCTGGACGTGGCACTCAGTGCCATGGTTTAGTTGATGAGGAGGTGTTAGGTCATAGGTTGGACTTGACGATCTTAAAGGTCTTTTCCAGCCTCGTTCATTCTGTGATTCTGTGATTCTGCTGGCAGGAGTTTGTGAATGTTACTCCTCTCTAGTGATTTCTAACCTAGAATCCATGCACTTCTCCTCCTCTTACCCAGTTTCATCACTCTCGGGTTGGTCTCCCTGTTTTAACCACCCTCACATTTCTTAATCCATTCTTCCCCTATTCACGACCTATCTCCCATTTTCTCCCTTGAGATATTACCCTTCTTTTCATGGAATCATAGAATGGTTTGGGTTGGAAGGGACCTGAAAGATCATCTCGTGCCAAACCCCTGCCACAGGCAGGGAATTTGCCTGATTTGCAGGGAATTTACCCAAGAACAGTAAGACATGCCACCTACATCTCCTGGGGTGGTGGAGGAGGAGTGGAGGNTTTGTTTTTGGTGGGTTTTTTTTGGAGTTTTGGAGGCAATTCCAATCCCATACAGCTTATTCTGTAATTTTGAGAACCATGGGGCATAAGGACTTTTGAGAAGCTTAGGTCATACAATTAATGTGTTTTAAGCATTCCCTTTGTTTTCTTCTCATTTTTCTTTCAAAATAAGCTTCAGTCTATAATTTTCACAAAACTTGCCAAATATTTTTTTTATCCTCTTTTTTTTATCCTCTTTTTTTTTTCAGTTTGGAGCAAAATTAAAAATATTCTTTGTAATTTCAGAACAGAAGCCTTGAGAGTATTTATTTCCCTACAATTCTGTTTCTTTAAAACACCAGGGGAATCTGAAACTTTTTAGGCAGATTATACTTTCAGGGAAAAAGTGCTTTTTAGTGTTCTGCAGAAAATCTTTTTAGATCTGGCAAGGCAGAGACATCCACAGACTCACACTTTATGCATAGTAGTTCTTTACACCAGAGCACTGTCTTGTTCTTCAAGCATGAAATAAGCTTTAAGAAACAAACACCGTCCGACCCTCTTATAGGTGAACAGTTTCTGCTGAGGGGAGAAGCAGAAATCCCATGTCTTATTTTTGCACAGGTTCTGTACTGCCCAGGGAGACACTTCATAAATGTTTGTGGAGGGGTACAAAAAGCCAGATTTGGGCTAAATTTCTGGCTTCCCTTCGTCTTGTGGGGGAAAAGATCTCAAAACCTCTAGTTGAGTTTTTAGTCTGTCCTGTCACCAGACCCTACTGCAAGCAGCCTGCACATGGAACCTTTTCCGTGCTGCTCTGAGTGACGAAGCACCTGGTCCAGAAGGCGGCACTGAAAAACGGTGTGAATGTTTGGCAGAGATTAAGTGGAAAGTTACAAAGCCAGAAAATCCATTTTCAGGACATGTAAATTAACATTTAGCGCAGTGAACCTGAAGCAATCGCCTGTTCCCCTCTTGTAGCTCTTAATGCTAGATAAATTCTAAAGGAAGCCAAGTATAATGGGCAAAGTCCCTCAAACTGTGATTATGTACAGGCCTGTAGCTATTTTTGCCTTGTTCCATCATTATCAATTTTCTTTGTCATTTAATTTCTTTATTTATATGCAGCCTGGCAAATAAAAGGTTTGAGTGCTCTGCTTATAACTCACTTGTAATTAGTGCAGAAGTTTTTTTCTCTCTAATCTTTCAGGTGTCTGATACACATGAACTAATTAGTATGCAATTTCATTTTCCTGCATTGTCCCAATGAACTGAAAATTGAAATTGCCATTTTAAATTTACACTCTCAGCATGTAATTAGTAATGGCACTACAATGCTTGTAATTGGCTTGTGATTTAAAGGGTCACTGACCATGTTTTTGAAGCAAATTAAAGCCTGAGTAAGTCATATCTGCCTTTTAAAGTTCTCCTGACCTCTGCTTCTCCTCACAGGTTGGCTGTGATAAAACAGCACCTGTGTACTGTTAACCACTTTATTAGTGACATTAACTTTTATCATTTGCAAATACAATGACAAAAAAAAATCCCATTCGTCTATTTTTCATTAATTGGTCCTGAAGTATAACCAAAACTCTCACTTTGCCTGTTCCAGTAATGAGTCTTCTTTGTCAACTCTTTTTTATATCCTTTTTTTTAAACAGCAGTTTCGCTTTTCCCTTATGTCCTTTTGCATTTATGGCTTTAAAATTTGTTGGTTTGTTTTATTCTGATTTCACTTCATCCCTGCTCATTCCTTGCTTCTGTATTTTTAAATTCATATGTTATTTATACTTTTTAAGGCAGTATGAATCAGAAGAGATATGGCCATGGGCAGGATTATTGTTTCTGTTATCCTTCTGCCATATCCAAAATCATAATGGCAGATAATCCGAAACACAAACTGCTGCGCCAAGGGAAGTTTGGGTTAGATGTTAGGAAAAAATTCTTCACAGAAAGAGTGATTGTGCACTGGAATCATCTGCCCAGGGAGGTGATAGAGTCACTGTCCCTGGAAGTATTTTTAAAAAAAGCCTGGACGTGGCACTCAGTGCCATGGTTTAGTTGATGAGGAGGTGTTAGGTCATAGGTTGGACTTGACGATCTTAAAGGTCTTTTCCAGCCTCGTTCATTCTGTGATTCTGTGATTCTGCTGGCAGGAGTTTGTGAATGTTACTCCTCTCTAGTGATTTCTAACCTAGAATCCATGCACTTCTCCTCCTCTTACCCAGTTTCATCACTCTCGGGTTGGTCTCCCTGTTTTAACCACCCTCACATTTCTTAATCCATTCTTCCCCTATTCACGACCTATCTCCCATTTTCTCCCTTGAGATATTACCCTTCTTTTCATGGAATCATAGAATGGTTTGGGTTGGAA
>VWZT01012902.1:142488-163955 GCA_013397055.1 Pachycephala philippinensis | reverse complement strand
TTCAGTTTCTGGGAGTGACAAGACAGAGACCTTGGTTCAGCACAGGTGTCAAACTCACCACAGTGTGACACAAAGGCAGGACACTCTGCTGAAAAACTTGTGTCGGGCACTGGGAGTGCTGAAACAGCTGGTATTTGGGGAAAACCTCACATGGACAGCCAGAACAATACAGGTGCTTTTGAGACATGGAGCTCCAGCCATCCTCCCTGACACATTTTTTTGTGCAAACCTTGCTTCCCTGCAGGTGTTCCGAGGGAACGTGGACAACAACACCCCGTACGCCAACTCCTTCACACCGCCCATCAAGGCGCAGTACGTGCGGCTGTACCCGCAGGTGTGCAGGAGGCACTGCACCCTCAGGATGGAGCTGCTGGGCTGCGAGCTCACAGGTGGGATTCCTGCAGCCCCCAGACCCCCACCCCACTCCTGACCGTGCGTGTTTTGTTCCCCCGTGAGATGCGGTCGGCCAGCTTGAGTTTATCCAGTCACTCATCATTTTATCTAAGTTGTAAAATCAGCAGCACTTGGCTGAGCTAAGTGACAGTGGTCGCTTGCAGTGGGACAGGAATAGTAGTAAGGTAGAGTGGTATCAACCTAATAATTTTTCAACACTTCCTAATTTTTTTCTGTGGGCGATAATCTCCAGCTGGTCAACCTCAAAGAGTTTTGTGGCTGTGTGGACTAGTGATATAATGCCCTGAGCAGACTACGAGGCAGAGAGCCTAGTCCAAGGTCTGAAAATGGTTCTTGAGCCCCAGAGCTGGCTGTGCACTGCTGTGGACCCATGGCAGCATCAATTTTCACACTCGATTTGGGGATAATCAAGTCCAACAAGATGCAATCTGGTCGGGCTTCTTTAGTCAGGATTTCAGTTTGGATTTGTTTTCTGGGTTTAGCAGAAGCAGGGAAAGCGTCTTGTAGCATGAAGTAAATGAACAAGTGGAGCCAATATAAACCCTCCTCAGATTCGTATTACTGGTCTGAAATGTAAAGCCTGACCTCTAGCCACCTTCTGCAAGAACTGTGTTCCCTTACAAATTCAGCAAAGCATGTAAATATTCCATCCTTTTTCAAGAGATAAACCTTTTGCTGGCAGGAGTACTCCACTGATTCATTCAAGAGTGCTTTTTATGTAGCTGCCTGATTACTCTACAAACAATAGCCATCCAGTTCACGAATGATACATCAAAACAGCTGGAATTAAATAATTCTCAATCCTCCAGTGGCATCAAAACCAGATTCAGAAATGAAGAGTTAATGCATTAATCTTGGTGTAGCCCTTTTCCAATATAGATAGGTTTAAGAGTAAATAGGAATTCCTGCCTAGCTGCTTTGGTCTATTAGATTTTTATATTTTTTATGTCTTCCACTTCTGGAACCACAATTTAGAGTAAGTCCTTGCCAGAATGACTAGGAGTTGTTTTGCTCAAAGAACTGTGAAAGCTAGTGAAGTGAATTAATTTCAGTGGCCTCCTAACAGTGTCAAGGTCATCATTTTTAAAAACTGTGGACAGGCGAAGCTCAGCAGAACAATTTCAGCCTTACTGAAAGAAAGGTATAATTACACAGACTAATTCACTCTTAATTCCAGGTGGAAAAGCACTTTGAGAGGTCTGGCTTCTCTAACACGCCCTGGTGCTAGAGAAGAGAGTGAGTGATGAACAGAGGGAGACTTGCAGAATCAGATCACCATAAAAGCTGACTCTTTCTTAGGACAAGCTTCAGCAAAATGTTCAATGCAATCTGCTTTAGTGTCATAAATAGCTTTACCTACCAGGACCCACACTCAGATCTTATTGAAAACCACGATCAATGCTGGTGGAGCCAACCATCCATAAATTAAGCATTAATTTCCATGGCCCCGTGTTCCTGCCTTACTCATGTTTTGCACATCTCTGTGTCCTCAACTCCCTTCCCCTCACAGAGCACTGGTGTGAGGGGAGAAACAGCTCACATTCCCTGTTTATTAGAACTCGTTTATTCATTAAGCTGTTATTAATAGCAGCACCAAGCTGTTGTTTTTAACAACAGATCAGTGTTCACACAACAGTGTCATTTGCTCACAGAGCTCACTCATGCACTGGGGCATCTGCCTCCACGCAGGCAGCCCCTGCCAAATTCTGCTGACAGTCGTGTTTGCTGGTGCCTGTGCTCGTGGTGTCTGGGGTGTCTCAGGTCCTGCAGAGGGATATTGGCCCCCAGAACATGAGCATCCCTGTGAGATTCACTCACAACAATCTTCTGAGTGTGTAATTGTCATCTCCTTTGGGCACGTTGTTCCCTGGTATCTATTTCTTTATGCTAGCAGCCCCCATAGGCACCATTCACACAAAACTGACACACGGGGAGACTTTAGCACACCTGCACTTAAAGACAGATTCCCCTTTCCTCGTTTGTCCTCAGACCTGTGTAACCTGGCAAGGAATTCTATATTTATTATTTATAGGCCACATTGGATTGGGGCTTCAAGTGATGCCTAAAGAGGCCAACCTAGAAATTGAAAAAAGAAAAACCTAGAAAAACAACCTAGAGTAAGGGAATAAAGGTGGATGTTTATTTGAAAGGCCTTCAGAGGCACACCCTGGGCAGGCCAAAGGCTGCACCCAAGATGGACCCCGAGTCACGAGTTCTTCACACTTTTATAGCTTTGGGCCATTTGCATCTCAACCCAATTTCACCAATTAAACTTTAGCTAATGATGGAATTTGCCCTCAGCTTGCCCCCCTTCTCAAGATGCTGGGTTACACATTTTGGGCCTAGGCCGGGCTGGGTGTCCTTGGAGAGCAGCCTGGAGAGGCTTTGTTCTGTCTGTCTCAGCATGAGAGAGCAGCAGCTCCCAGGCTGCAGGACACTGCAGAGTTACACACTGGGAATGCAGAACTTGAAACATATAAAAGTTAAAACCTAGGGCATCACAAGCATCAAGTTTTAGTGAAAGGTGTCCCTGCCCATGGCAATGGGGTTGGAGTTAGATTTGAAACTAGATGATCACTCTCAACCCAAACCATTCTATCATTTATGAATATGAAGAAAAATTTTAAAATCTCTTTGTTTTTAGAGCCAAAAAATTTCTCAGTATGAATAAAAACAAAACCACCTTTGCCCACAAACAATTGACATATGCTGCTTTAGGCAATACTACACAAATCTTTGCCAGAGACAAGATTCATGCAGACCTTTGCCTCCAGATCCATGGGTTTGCCTTTGCTACGTTGGGTATTGAATATTTCCTTTGAGGGTTTCTTGACAGAAGAGGTAGATGAGGGGCATGGTATAGGGTGCAGACTGAAGAGTAAAAGACTCTGCCCTCTGGACAGTCAACAGACAATAATCTTTGTATTGATTCTTCCAATTTTCAGGTGCTGATCACCACTCTTTCTCATTATTTCCCTATTCCTGTTTCATTGAGCTAGACCAAAGTCCTGCAAACTTATACCTAGTTAGATTTAAAGATACAGAGGTATCAGGTATAATTTAACACAGATGGGGATGTCCAAAGCATCTCAAACATTCCAGCCTGAGATGCTCCACTGGGTGTAGCCATGTCTGCATAAGCTATCTCTGACTTCAACAAGCTGTAAAAATGAAAATGGAAATCGAACCCTTTCACAGGGACACAGAAAAGCAAATTTAAGGATACAGTGCAGTGTAGAGGAGATGTTTCAGGGAGACATAAGCATTATTATAAACACACACCGATGAGGGATGATCACCTGCAGACACAAAGTTCTGTGCTGGTTTGATGGCCCTGCCCTTTGTGCTGTGTGTTATGGCTCAGTCACCCAAACAGCCACGAACTCCTGTGGCAGGAGCTGGGGAGATGCTGCTCTCTGTGACACAGCACCAAGACATAGTCCTGCATCACGTTTGCCTCTTCAGATCCTCGTTGTTCTCCTCACTTTCTCCTGTTACCTTTAACAACTGCTCTTCCCACCCGCTTTGGGGCCATGGCAAAGGCAGGCGAGTGTAAAATCCCATTAATTCATGCATGCATGCACAGGCACACGGGCAGACACAGCTGTTGTTTCATAAATCAATAATAATACTCAGGAAAGATAGAACTGGTTTTGATGGATTGGGCCAGCACTGAATCACAACTCTGACAACCCATGCTTTTGTGTCAGGAGCCTCCTTCAGATTCCTGGGATGAAACATTCTTGCTGGCAGTCCTTGTGATCCTGGAGTGATGCTTCAGAATTTAATAATAAGCAAAGTCTTTCTCTAAAGCAGCAGATTAGTCTCTCTTATTTCTACTATCAATTGCTCCCTCCCACTCCCAGGAAATTTTTTTTGTCGTTTTTTTGAACTAGTCCATTCTACAGACAAGGCTGCACAATTTCCATTTGTGCACTGAGAATCAGTTCTGAAAGACTGGAGTTTTTTCCAAAAGCTAACTCTGTTTTCTCTTGGTCTTTCATTAGTTTGTTTGGGTTTTTTAATTTAACATGAAGCATGTCAATACTCAAATTTTAAATACAGGAGATACTGCATCAAAGATCATGTTGTTAGTATTATTATGTGTGTCGGGTGATGCAGGTTTACTCCTGCTGTTAGCCCCCCACAAAGGCCCCATGGTCTGAATCTCTAATAATTCCACCTAATTCTGTGCATTAATCCTATGAGAGGAACAGAACACAAAATCTGACAAAAAGGTCTTTGCTTGTAATACCAAAGAAACTTAAAAAAAAAAAAAAAAANNAAAAAAAAAAAAAAAAAAAAAAAAAAAAAAAAAAAAAAAAAAAAAAAAAAAAAAAAGAAGAAGAATCAGGTCTTTAAACATGGGCAAACATACTGTGAGGGAAATAGACTTTCAAAGCAAGGAGAACCAGCTGTGATACCTGGCTCAAATAAGGTGAAAAGCAAGTTGAAAACTTTGAAGGTGATTTCAGTGGCCATGCAGAGCTCAGCTGAGCAGGGTCATGGTCCCAACAGGAGCTGCCCCATGCTCAGTGACTCATCAGATGTTTGCCTGATGGGAACAGCTCGGTGTCAGGGACGTGTCAGCTGGAAAACCCGTGTCAAGGAGACAGGAAACAAAGGTTCTGTGCACTCACAGGAGTGGTGCACTCCTTGCCAAACCACGTTGCATCCTGGGCACACTCAATGAGTTACGGGTACGTTAAAATATTATTGGCCATTTAGAGGAGTCAAGCCAGCCTCTGGGTGGGTTCTCTGAATTTGTGAAGTGAAAACTGTGGAATAACTACACATATGCAGGTTTTTGACTGCTGGGACAGGCAGGAAATGAGAAAACAGCTTTCTTTTTTACGTTTCCATCTGCATCTTTTCCATCTTTTTATTTACCTCAACTTTCGATCACTCCACCCCCCCAGCCATACATTCACCTTTTCTGTCCTCTTACCAGCCTTCTCTCTCTCAGACATTTACCTTTCTTTTTCCAATTTATTTTGTTTAAGTCTTAAAACCATGCATCTCATCTGCTTTCTTTGGTTTCCAGTCCTGTTTCAGTGCTGCTGTTGAAGGGTCTCTCCTGTTTCAGACTGTTTCTTCCCCCTTCTGCATCCAAATGTACCTTCCACATTCCCAGCACACAACAACAAGGCAGAAGAACACAGAGCCACTCCACTTATCAATTTTTATTTTTATCCTTTTTCATGCAGAACGGAGAAGGGAGAAGCCCAAGATCTATCTTTGATACAGTCAAAATAACTCAGTGGTGTGGGATGTCCACAAACAAATAAGTCATTAAATATGGATTTCTCCTAAGTGATATCCTCCTAACATTCTCCCACCTTCACAATTGTTTTTCTCTGGTCTTCCCCTCCTTCAGTAAGGTTTTGGGCTTTCTTTATTTTTACCTAGATGTCAAGTAATTCAACAGTGTGAAAGAGCTCAGTGCTTTTTAACATTTTACTTCAGCAGTGGCTTTAGGAAAAATTAATATTTCCTCAGTAAGCAAACACATGGCTGATGTGAGGTGGCATAAAAGCATGAGGAAAATCAAACTGAACAGGGGAAGCAAGATTTTCCTGCAGGACAGGAAAATAAAAATAAGATAAGCTCAGACAAAAGTCATCTTTTCATTTTGTTTTGCTTCATAAATTTATGCCAGGATAAAATATGTTGAATTC
Source organism: Pachycephala philippinensis (assembly GCA_013397055.1). Lineage (NCBI taxonomy): Eukaryota > Metazoa > Chordata > Aves > Passeriformes > Pachycephala > Pachycephala philippinensis. The sequence goes on along the minus strand of VWZT01012902.1, from coordinate 157,863 downwards.
TCTATCTTGATTTTTGACTCACCCAAGCAATTGTTGAAACAAAGTGCCTTGAATTGACTATTTTTCATTTATTTGTTTTCGAGTTCTTTCAGCAATAGTCTTGATTAAATCTTTTTCTCTAAGCATTGCAGGTTTTCTTTGCCATAACAGAAAACCTAAACCCCCCGGCAGAGACAAGCAGGTAGTGCCACTGATCTTGCCCTGCTGTTCCAGGTTGCTCCGAGCCCCTGGGGATGAAATCAGGACACATCCAGGACTTCCAGATCACTGCCTCCAGCGTTTTCCGCACGCTCAACATGGACATGTTCGCCTGGGAGCCCCGGAAAGCCCGGCTGGACAAGCAAGGCAAAGTCAACGCCTGGACCTCTGGCCACAATGACCAGTCACAGTGGTTGCAGGTAAAATTCCGTGTGTATTTTCCCAGATGTTTGTCTTCTTTGTGTTTCAGGCACGGGGACAATTCTCTGTTTCAGTTTTATATCCAAATTCTTCTATTTCTGAGTGTAACCATCCTAATTCTGCCAAATGATGAAGCTCTGAAAGCCCAACACATCTTCATGTCCTTGTTATCACAGTTGCAGAAAACTCTACTGGAGGATGCCTCCACTAGCCCCAGTTTTCCTTTGTTAACCAACAAAAATGGTGGTTGCTGATCTGTTTCGCTGAACTCTCCTCATTTGCTGAGCGAGATGAGTTTATTTTCCTCCCTCCCGTCCTTCCAAGGCTCCCTGGAAAAGCATATTTACTTTCAGCTCTGTGCACCTTAGCAAATCCCGCGCGTAGAAATTATCTTTGTCTAATTGAGGCTGCCCAAAATCACCTTCTGACAGGACTCTGGAGCCAGCAGGACTGATTCAGCACCTGAATTCATTATAAACCTGTGTGCAGGGGTTGTTTTCAGCCCAGGAGTGATTTATACAAGTCGCTAATGTGAGAGATTGCAATAAATCACCAGTGTGGAAGCCTGTTCGACCAGCCACTGACACATTTACATTTTTTGAACTGTTGAAAATAGCAGTGTTTTCAGTCAGCTGCCACTTTGCAGTGCAGCTCTCAGTGGGAAGCCTCAACAGCACTAGACGTGGCTACTAACCCCCTGCAATCTCTTCACATATAAATTATGACATATTAGCCTTTTTGCCTACAGCTGCTGAGCAAGTTGGGAATATGATTACTGGTTTTTTCTCCCAAGTTTGTACACTTTCCAGAAAAAGAAGGAAAAATTGCCCTATCTGTTTAACTTTGGAGTAGCTGAAGATCCTGGGATCTGCTGAAATTCTTTTTTAGAGCAGCTTGTTGGAACAGCAGTTAGTGACTTCTGGGGAGGATGAACATTTTATTGATGTGTTTTATGGTGGAGAAGCAGATGAAAATGTTTCTCCACAGGAAAGAGAGGTGTTTGCATCATATTTTAGCCCCATCAGTGAAACCAACGGTGTGCAGAGACTCCACAGAAATTTCCTGTTGTGTGTTCTTGCTCCTGTGGATGACAGTAGATTTTTAATTAACTACAGATGGCAACGGGCTGCATAGTTAATCCTTATACTCTCAAATTTTTCATGCTGTTGTGAGTCTTTCTGCATTTGAATTTACCTGCACCTGCAAATTTAATCTGACCACTTGCACAGTCTCTGCAAGTCGTTGACCTTTAAGGAATAATTTTTATTTTCTGGTCAAAAAGAAAGTTGGGAAGAAATACTCGTCTTTTATTTAGTTTGTCATATGGCTATGTATTGAGTTCAACAGTTTCAAGTGAATATTAACAACCTACCTTTTCCTGAAAATCGTTATACATAATGATACTTCCTCAAAAAACCATCCTAACATTTCACGTTTGGAAAAAAAAAAATAAAATACTGAAACCAAAAACCAAAAGGCATTAAATCCACGTGTTTTTCAGTGCTTAAAGTGGTCATGAGCTTCTGCTATAGGCTGTTTATTCTGAATTCAGGCCATGAGTTGAGATGGTCTCACATGTTTCAGGTACAGGTAATGATTCTGTAACAGAGACATGTCTATTATTGGAATTCATCTCTTCATTTTTGTTCTCTCTGCTGGTAGTTCTCTGTGGGTTTTTGTGGTTTTTTTTTCTTTTCCTTAAAAACACAGAGTATTATATTGAAGCCCTATAACACATTGACTGAAAAGTTTATCATCGTGCTGCTGCTTTCACAGAGTTTAGTCAAAACGCATTTGTAAGGAAAAGGATGTGAAAGCAAATGTGTCTGGATGCTGTACTCCCTCAGCCACTCCACAGAGAATTAGGCTCAGAGGGATTCCATGGTACCCTGAAATGGGCTTAAAGTCAGACATTTGGCCCAGATTTCTGGACTTTGCTGAAGTAGCTGGCTTACCAATATCATATTTACCATGTTAACTTTCCGTGCCTTTTGAATGCTCTCCACATGCCTTTCTTGCTTTATGTTTTCATGAGAAAGAGTGCAAAACTGGGGAAAAGCCTGCTGTGTTTGCCCTTTAGGATTATTGTTGGGGTATGTGGATGACTTGAACAGATCTGATTTGATGAAATGTTGTTTTGGGGTATCCTTGCCTAAGCACCATCATTATCAACAGTTTAAAAGCTGGTGTGCTGACATCCATCTCAGAGCACCTGCTGTGACCATGTTTGCTGAGAGGTGATGTTTGCATCATGCATCCCATGCTACTTGCATTTTCGGATGAACCCTAGAGATAAATTCTTCTCTGTCAGGATCTGGGACGGTTTCACTTGGTTTTCTCTCAAAAAGGGTAACTCTGAATCTTCTGTGTATTCTAAAATGCAGCCATTAGCAATTAAGCTCTTTGTTTTAGAGTGTTTTGGGATTGCTGCATCCGTAATTTAGGAAGTATTTTTGTGTCTCTAGGCATAGATTGTGCATTTTCAGGTAGGAAAAGAATACTCACCTTAATCATGCTGCAGTTGTTGAAAATCTGCTGTGATTTAGACTCTACAAGCTCCAGGTTCCGTGAATAACATTTATTTACACCAAACACCACCAATAGTGATAAAAAAATGTATTTTTTTTTTTACATGGAGAGGAAGGTAAACAAACGAGGTTACCAAAATCGGACTTTTTTAGCTCAGTCATAAACTTGGGGCTGAATTCCCCACACACCTCCTCAAAGATACCCTTGTCATTCCCTTAAAGAGGATGCTGCAAGTTTTTGGAGTGCTCATGCTCCTTCTGGATGCAATCCAGGATTGTTATTCCATTTGGTCACCCCACTTCCCATTTCTTCAGTTATATGGCATTAAAGGATGTGATAGAGAGCTTGCTGCCTTTTGCCCAAAATGAGGCACTGAGGCTGTAAAGATTATTGAAAAGAAGTGCAATTGATGTTTCAGATGCTTGGAAAACGCTCTTGTAAATAGATTTTTGCCACTTCATATCTCATTTTTCTAACTGAGGCTATCATTCAAAAGAATTAACATTTTCCTCAAAATCCATGCGTGCTCTACTGCTCATTTTCTGCTGTTATGAATTGTGAAATCAGGGCAGCAGCTTAAACGCCCTTTTCTTTATTTACTGTTGGTTAAATTCTGGCATGCCACTTCATTTGGTGTCTCCAAATACCTGGAGTTTTCTCCTCTCTGCTCAACCATCCCCTTTGCATAATAAATTGTTTTGTGTGCTGTCCTGGTCCTAACTTTGCAACCACACCAGAGCATTGTCAGTATTTTTATCTTAAAACTGATGATGTTTTGGGTTTTTTTTGAAGGCAACAGCAATGCCATATTACAATGTTTCTCCTGCTGATGGTGGAATCAGCTAAGCTCTCTTAGAGAAAAAGCAGTTGGTAATAAACTGATTGTTGGGAAGTTGGCAGAGCAACTGTTATACCTACATGTTTTAAAAATGCGATGATTGCCAGTGGTGTAATAGATTTGGGTTGGGTATTTTCCTGCCAAACTAATCTCCAGCATTAGACAATATTACTGAGATTTTTTTTTTATCAACGGCATTAGAAAATGTTTGTCTCAGCGCCGCAATCAAATTATTCTTTCAGTTTAATGCATAACCATCTTTTTCACATCAAAATGCCTCTTGTTTGAAAACAAGGGCAAAATTGCATTCCAAATAATTATCCTCTTTTTGTTACACATGTACAAAACCCATCTCTATCATGCCATCATAAAATCTACTTATATTCATTTTCTGGCATTTATTTACAGTGTTTAAGCTTCCAAGTGATCAAACAGAAGAGTTGCTGTTTAAAAGCTAAGCCAAACCCAGCTTCTACTCTTTTTTTGGAGAGTAGTTTGCAGAAGTGGAAATGTGTCTTTACTCTGCCAACCACAGAGAAATATGGACAATTGGCTTAAACTATAAGAGGAATTTTTGAACGAGGAAAGTTACATGAGGGGTTTCCTTACCTTTTTTTAATATGGGAAGAGAACATTATTTTTCATCTCATATTGGTTAGCTAAGCTTGTTTCAATGCTGCCATTCATCTGGCACTTAAAAATAAGGAATTTTTTTACTCTCTCATGATATTTCCTTCTTGTCTTGTCTGTTATTGCACCTGACTCTTTTTCCCCTTTGTTTGATGTATTAATCTGTTTATTTGCAATGAATTCTCCAGAATCTTTCTAGACAGGAAATCACTATACCTTAGTGATTCAACAGCTCATGTGGAGATCTGTTCAACAACTTATAAGGAGAAAATTGTGTAGATTGTTTAATTGTCTTTTGACAATTTGTGTCATTAGCAAAACATACATTAATACCAGTACTGGTTAAAGTAGCCAAATAAGAGGTTTATGTCTGGCCTCCAGATTAATTGTTTTAACACCCACTCTGTGAAAAAAAAACCCAAAAAAACAAAGAGAAAATGCTTAACAACATCTTAATTAAATAAGGGCTTGAAAGACGCAAAATTGGAATAGGATGAAATGTTCGTTTAAGACCGATCTGGTAATTAACGTAATGAGGAAATTGCATGACGTCTGGAAGGGTTGGATTGCTACGCCATGTGTCTGGTCACGGAAAGACAGGGTGTTTTGTGGGAGCTGTGAACTGAAATACATCACATCACAAACAGAGGACACCTGTGTTTCTCTGGAGCTCCAATAAACCACGGCACCAATAAACCACTGCCATCACCACCAGGCCACAAAAGGAATCAGTGTTCTTTACAGGAACAGCAACAAAAGTGATGTCGAGATGCAAAGCTGGTGCTGGTATTTTTACTAGGATTTCTCACAATTCCAAAGTTCTCAGGTTTCAGGCAGCAAAACAAAAGTTGTGCAGAGATCAGCCTCTTGTTTTTGTGCTTTTTCTCGTGATACAAAAATATATTTACAGTCAGTATTGACCATTTTATCTCTTCAATGCAAAATCATCTCTCTTTTCAATGCAAAATCATCTCTTTTTCTGGCAGCTGTCACTTCTACGTGAAGGACTTAATTTGGACACTGGGCTTTGGCACCTCCTAGCTCTTGTGCCTACCTCCATGAGCAGCTTCACAGTGTGATATTCTGTTCACACAGCCTGGGAGCTCACAGCTTGCAGCCGCATCTCAAGGCAGATTGGGAATAAATTATTGACACAGACCTTTCCCACACTTTGCCAGACACTTGCTATAGATAAATTTTCCTGCAAAAGAGCAGCCAGTGGTAGGATAGGTAGTAATGGACAAAGAGCTCTGGGTGATTTAGTCAAAGACAAAAGCAGATAAAGACTGATGCCCACTTCTAAATTGCACGGTGTTGAATTTACTGACTTTGCACTGCCTAGACTAGAATGCTAAACAGGTCACTTTATTCACTTATTCAATTCCCATAAACCAGACTTAATTTTGCAACTGGATGGTCACTATTTGCTTTTAGGACAGTGTACAGCTCAAGATGACAAGATGAACAAAAACCTTTCTTCCTTTTTTTTATTCTTTTTTTTTTTCTCTGTATGTTGCCAATCTGTTTTTTACAGTGCTAACAAACACATATCTTACAGAAATGGTATTAGGATCTATCCTTTGATTTCATACTCAGAGTTATCTTCCATCAGTATTTGATGTCCATTCCAGGGGTCACACTCTAACTCAGTTTTTTCTCCAAATCATTTCAAATTAAATGAATTATTCACATTAATAATGTTACCAAATTGCGCATTTCAGCATTGCCCTTCCTAAATTGCTTTTGACTTTGCAAAGCTTTCTTCTGCAATTCATTTTATGGAAATGTTTATAGTAGTAATCAAATTTAAGCCTAGAAATTAAATAAAACAGCATAAAATCTTGGTTTATTTTGCCTTTTAGATGCTTTATTTAGGCTGTATTCTATAATTTAGGTAGAAAAGTCTGAAGCCTCTGTAGAATCATTGATTTTACTCTGGCCAAGTACAGGGAGATTATTAGAAGGACAGACAGAGTACAGGAGCTCTCTGTTGCAAGTTGTCCAGAAAATAGGCATCAGACAGGCACAGCATGATTATATTCTGTGATAAAATCTTGTGTGATGCCACCTTCGTAGAACCATGGAATCATCAAGGTTGGAAGAGACTTTTAAGATCAACAAGACCAACCATCAATCCAGCACCACCACTGTAACCCCTAAACCATTAAGCAAATGGTTTTCTCAGCAAAGACTCTGCCTGAGCTGTAAATTAGCTATGGGTAAGATTTTATAAAGGAGAAAAAGATGTTTCACAAAATCCCACTCTGTTCACTGAAGCATGTTCCCTGCTCTCTCTGCTAAGCCTTCCGTAAAAACTAAGGGGTTAAAGCAGTGCTCCAGAGCCCATCTTTGACACACAACAAATTCATCATCACCACCAAAAATTCCTTGGGAAGTTTCCACAAGCAGTGGAATCCTGTATGGCTCCAAAGCACTGCAAGAGAGCCCTGCCAGCTCCCTCACTGACTCGCAGTTTTTCTCTGAGTATCACTCCCCTGCAGATGAAAGTTAAATTGAGTAATGACCCATTTCCTATTACAATAACAGGTTTTGATCTTGCTTCAGAAAATCTGGGAGTGTAAGCAAAAACCGCCCGGCTGCTGTGAATTTTGATGCACAGAGGATCTGAGTCTTAAGCAGTTTTTTGTTGCTGCATGTTTACAGTGGAAGTGTTGGTGTTACTCGAATATCAGCGCCTTCTGAAAACACAATACATGAAATTTTAATGGAAAGATGTTAGTTTTTCATTGTTTTAAATTCCTGCCTGTTTTACCAAGCTATCGTTTCCCCTGGCTTCAAATAATGTTCTGTCTGTAGTTGTGAAGCAGAGGCATATTTTCCTTGCCCTCCCTTAACAAAAAAAGAAAATAGCTACACAATTGTCTAGGTAGGAATACAGAAAGAAAAGGTCCAAATGTGTTTCTTACTCGTGCCCTCTACTTCCACGGCAGTGTTTCAAAATAGCATCCACTTTTTCCTAATAAAAGTGTTTGTTGTTTTTGTAGCTACCCCTGAATTAGCTTTTGACTCAAGCAGAGTTGGTCACAGTTGTTGCCCTACAATACTTTGAGTCTTGACAAGAAAAAAGGATGACAAAAAAACCACAGATGATGGAGAGAAGCGAAACGACCTTGTCAAGGTCAGCTATCTTTAAGTAGCAAAAGATACCTGAGGTAAACACAGATGAGGCAAAAGCCAGAGCACGACGAGAGTGAAAGAATGGAGTGGAACTGAGTCTAGTTCAGTTTTTCAAGAGCTTGATGCTTTATTAACTGGGATGTGATATTGTTATTAGCCCTGCACATGTTTTCCCAAATATTAGTTCTTGACTAAGCAAGATGCTTAATATTTTCTTCATGTGTTTGTCAGGATCTCATCAGTAAAATATACAAGGGTCAAGGAAAGCGATTCTTCTCTGAATAAGACTTGATTTTGCATTCTTTTTATGCCACTTCGAAAACACAGTGAAGGTTTATTATGAGATTCTAGTTGACTACAGAACATTTTTGTTCAAAATCTGTTATTCATTTTTTGTATTCCATTTCCTGTGTAAAGAACACAGAAACAGATTGATTCCTATCTTGTCAAATGAGGAACAGAGATTGCATCTCTTTAGCTAAGTAAATAATGAAATTGAGACACAAACATAAGGCAGGAGTGGTGGAAAAGGAACTTCAAATTAACCTAAATTTGAAGGCAGCAAACCATCTTGCACATTTCTTCAGAGGAGGGGAAAATGTGCTTGAAACCAGGCTGGCGTTTACCTAGCAGTAAGCAGAAAATGAAATAATCATATCTCAGCATGTTAAAGCATTACAGAAAGAAGATCCGAGCATTTCTCTGGCAGTTTCTGAATCTTAACCTCTTCATTGGTTTCATCATGTATTTTTCCCCTAATAACACCCTACTCAAGAGTCAAGTGTTGACCCCAGCAGAATATCTGACTTTTTTTCTGTTTGTTTTTGATTTCCATGTTAAGTCAGGTGTGTCTCTACAGCACTGTGCTGCGCAAGACCCTCTTTGCACTCTGCTTAATAGCATTCATCCTGCTCGCTCCTCAAGTGAAGCATGAGCAGTTTCCCTGTCAGAAAACATGACATAAAAGAAAAATCTCAGCACAGAAGAGACTTTAAAAGGGAAATCACCGTAGACAAGGAAACACTGCAACTAAACATTTCCCCAATTATCTGGGTCTTGTTCAAGAGCACCTTGAGACTTGTAATATGAAGCATCAAAACAGGCTTTCATCAGAATTTCCTCGCTGGTTTCTTGGGCTCATGTCTCTATCTACTCATTTACTCAGCAGGCATAAAGATATAAAGAGAGAATTTTTTTTTTTTTCCAGAATGGGGCCATGTTTTCTTATGTTGTAATTCATTCATGACATTGGGACAGAGCTGAGAAGATACCTGAGCTGACAGTGCTTATACTTACATTTGATAGTTTTCTCTAAAATAAGCCAGAAAATAGGTTATTTTAAAGCAGTAAAAGCTTTGCAAGTTAGTCCTTGGGATTACAAGAACTTCCTGCTTAATTACGTACTATACATAACCAAGCCTTAATTGCTTTTGTTGCTGGAGTGATCTCCTTAGAAGCTTCATGTTTAATTAACTACAAGATATATTAATCCTATTTCAAGCCATCCTTTCTTTGTTGTATAATTAAGCAGAAAAGTATTTTCACAATTAGAAATTAATTCTATATATAGCTAGTGAAAACACCTCCTTAAAGAAGACACAGATCTGTTTTTTCCAATGACAAAAGTAAAAATATTTACACCCATCTTAACGGTTCATCTTTGTTAGGAGGTAATGAGAGTTACAACACACCAATACCATTTTCAGCTAAGAATTATTAAGAAGAAAACTATCACTAAGAATATCACTTAAAGACCTCACTGCAGGTGGTTAATGACCTCCCTTTGGCAGCGTCAGAAATTCAAAGGCTTGATGTGGTATTTATAAATATTGGAACAGACCCTCCCTGCGTGTTCCTTTATCTGAATTTGTTTTTCTTGACTTTGAGATGTTCTTCTGTTTGTCTTTTTTATACTTTGGCTGCACGACCTCAAACACTGCTGCTATAACACAAGAGAGGAAAATATTGTGGGTTCAGTTTTGTGCTTTGCTACTGAATCCTGACCATCCTCAGCTTTTAGAAGCCTCAAGAGCAAATTGGAGGAGAAGCTAAGATTGTGTTCCTTTTTGTTGTTGAGACAGGTAGCAGACAGCTTTAGCTGATGCAGTTTAATGGAATGAAAGAGTAAAACAGAGATTTTTAGGGGATGTTTATTTGACTCAGTAGCTGCCTTACATGAAGATGCTTGGAGCAGCCTGGGACAGTGGAAGGTGTCCCTGCCCATGGCACTGGTGGAACTAGAGGATCTTTAAGGTGCCTTCCAGCCCAAACCATTCCATGATTCAGTGAAGAAAACCTTGCTGTTTTCATCACCTCTCGCTGAGGTTCCTGATCCACCCCAACAGCATCTCTGAAAACAGCACAATTTTTCCTGTGTATGAGTTCATCTTCGTGCTTGCACAGTGAGTGGGGTGAANTGGGCCTAGGCCGGGCTGGGTGTCCTTGGAGAGCAGCCTGGAGAGGCTTTGTTCTGTCTGTCTCAGCATGAGAGAGCAGCAGCTCCCAGGCTGCAGGGCACTGCAGAGTTACACACTGGGAACACAGAACTTGAAACATACAAAAGTTAAAATCCAAGGCATCACAGCCACAGGTGAGGCCTTCTGCACTTCAGCAGGAGTTCATGTGTTGGGTCACACGTCAGGAGAAGGTGATGGGAGCCTGGATATCGGGGCAGAGCTGTGTGGTGACTGAAAAACAATTGACAGATTCATTCTGCTCCTTAGACAAGCCTGGCTGTGCCTTCTGTGCCTCCACTGGGAGGACCACTTGATGCAAAACAAACCTCAGAGCTACCTTAAAACACCTTTAGTTATTACTTCTTAACCATTTTTCACAGCATCTGCCACCAAACCTTTTATTCTTTTCACTTTGCCCCAAAAGTACACACACGCATAAATTGCAGGACCGCAGTAGGATTTGCTTTGCTTCCCACAACACATCAGAAGGGTTGTTTTTTATTTGAGAGGAGCTTAGAAGTCTTGTTTTCCAAGGTTCACAGCAATATTTCATAGTCCTAGAAAGTCTTTTGATATTGAAAATTAAATCTCTGTTTTATGAGAATTTAAGAGCTATTTGGGGGTTATTATTAGAGAGTCTTAACATTATTCCCATTATTCTCTTTATTCCCCATCCAACTGTATGTAATTTTGTGTTGCTAAGGGAATGTGACCCTGTAAATATGAGCAACATGATTTTCTCTTTTTTTGTAATTGTAATGTAATTTTCCATTTAAAGTATACATCATAGACAAAATACGAGAGAATGAAGGAAGGGTCTTTTGAGAATTTTGTATATCTGAGTTACGTTTTATCTCTGCAGATGCACCTTTTTTCCACTATAATTTTTTCAATTTTCTGATCGCGTTGCAATCCACTGGAAAAATGTCACAAAAAGTTATCTGGTTTTAGTTCCAATGAAACAATAATGACACCTTCTATCAGAGCAAGAGAGGATGGGTAGTGAAGGGCCACAGCGTTGTAATTTCCTGACCCTCTGAAAAGTTAAATTTCAGGTGTAATAATGCCATTCTGGGGTAAATGGAGCAATTGTAAATAAGTGCTATCATGTTCAGTAGCATCTATCTCAGTGATTCAAAAAAAAATAATCATTCATCTATTAAGGTATCTCAGAAGGAGGAAATTGTGGCTAATCAATTTACATTGCAGTCCTCCCACACTGCACGAGCCTTTCCGTTTCATTTTGGCTGAAATGAGAACTGAATCCTGGGAATTAGGTTTTACTTCTTGCATAGAAAAGATATAAGCAAGTTAAACTTTAATGCAGAAGAAAATAAATGAAAACATTAAAATTAATTATTCAAATTTAATCTGCTCCCCAGTTTTCCGGAGACCTGTAAATCTCATTTTAGCCTGGCACTTTATGCCATTTAGGCAATGTGGTCTTTAAAACTGAAATAGGGACTCTAGGAGGAGCTTCTGGACAATTTGATCATCTGTCACTTTGCGTTGCTTCATTGCATTATTTCACAGATTAAAGGCAAGAGCATAAAAAGAAACTCAGTGCCACGGCTCTAAAAAGGCATTGCTGTTAAAACACAGATCTCCTCACTGAACTGCACTTGATTCTAGTTGTCATGTAGCAGGGATTAAAACAAAAAGGCAGTTCTGTTCCTTATATCAATTAGTTTATCACGTCAGCTTTAGGGCCACATTGCTGTAGGAGCTATTTAGGAGGACTTTTACAGCTCAAGAACTGCCATTAACTGACATATTTTACAAAATTTTGGTGGTTTTGTTTTTGTTTTTTTTTACAGAAAGGTCAATATCCAAGATAAACAATGCCTACTTGAAGCAGAGGTAAAAGTAGCCAGCTAATGTATGTTCAGATATGGTTTTTTTTTTTTTTTTTTGATTTGAGCCAAATCTTCTAAGTTCTCTGTAGGTACCATAACAAAAAAAAAGTCAGAGAAGAGTACAGAAAAAGTGGGTTTGGTATGCAGAAGGAAGCATTTTTCACAATATAAGAATTAAATGGTGTCGCAGGAGACTAGCAGGTGGCAGGTTTATACAAATGAAAGAAATATATTGACACTAAGAGCTCTTTATAGTAGTGACAGTCCATACCAGCAGCCACCTATAGACTCTATGAACTTAGGATTTTGGGATTTTATGCTTTCTGCACCTCCTTTTCTCCTCCGTACTCCCATTTGGGAATAAGACACTGCCTGGATGTGCAACAGGATCCAGAGGATACCAACAGTCAGGTTTTAGGGGGTGGTTTTACACAGAGCAGGACACCAGAGAAACTCTGACAGATGATTTTAGGGCTGCAAGAAGGAGATTTGTTTCCAAGGGGAGACAGGGCATGACCTCATCCAGTACTTACAGGAAGAAACCCATTGGAAATCACTAAATGGACAGAGCAGATGAGGCTCAAGGGATACCTTTAGCTGAAAAATGAATGAAAAACACCTCTGTGTGTGCATGTGTATGTGTGTATATATATATGAGAATATATTTTGCCTTTTGGATGTGTTTCTTTTTTTGGTTTTTTTTTTTTTTTTTTTTCCATTTTGGGAGGGTGTTTGGTTTTTTTGTTCCTTTTTTTAAGATTTCTGTGTGCATGTGTAGCCTGACAATCAAAACAGTTTCTTCCACTGATCTTGCATAACTGCATTTACTCAGCAATAATGCCGAAAGACTAATTTATGGATGCTGCTCTAGCTTCATAGAGCTTTCATGTTTGTTTCTGCAGAATCCCATCTTGTTGCTCTGGTTTACAATGGGATGTTTCCTGTGAAAAGATAATTTTGATTTGATTCTTTATTGTGCACAGGTGTGTCTGCACTTTTCCTAAACCTCTTTAGGCAAATCTAAGCAAGTCACTGGCATCTCTCTAGTGTCACTTAAAGGGAGGCAAAGAGAAATCACTTAACTGAGATGCCTCTCTGGGAGACAAAAAATAAACACCCTGTTCCCTCTGGTCTGAGTCCCTCAGACTCTGCTGAGCTGACATGGTTACCTTTTGTGAGGAACCTACCCTTAACCAAAAAAAAGATCTACACAAATTTGTCATGCAGTATTTTTAGCTGAAGTGATTTTAATATCATTATCCAACTGATTTTTTTTTTTTTCAATATTAATTGGGATAATAATCTGAAATATATCCCTCCACAACCATGTCAGTGCTACAAATGGCTTCATGCCAGCATCCCCTGAAGTTACACACACCTTTTCCAGCCAGCCCTTAGGAAATGGAGAAAATCCTGGGGGCTGGCAGTGAGGACAACCTGATTGTGTGGACAGACAACATGAAGTGCTTGGGATTTGCCTTCAGCAGATCTGCTGGCTTCATCCATATCACTGAGCTGAAAAGTTCCCTCAGGCACAGGCAGGTGGATGAGGAAGGTGATAAGTACCTGGTGTCTGCCAAGGACCTTCCTTATATCCTGTAAATCCTCTGTGGGCATGTATTCCTCTTTTGATTCCTGCATTTTTCTCCTCAAGCACTCTGCAGTGTTTCCCATTTTATGGCTGACATACCTTCACCATGGAATGAATCACCTACATAGCAATTAAGCCAGGAGAATGACACATTTTGTGTTGTTACCTAATAATAATTGTTTCATTATCAGTATTTCTAACCCCTTAAATTACCATTATGTGTGCTAGTGTCTAGTGATCCCCACAATATTCTTTCTGCTGTGCAGTAAAATTGCACAGAGGAGTTTACACTTCATGAAGGAGTTGAAAACTACTGTGTAAATGAACAGAAAATAGTTTATCACAGAAGAATTTTTGGAGAGTTGCTAATAATCAATCAGATTTTAAAAGTACTGACAGCTGCTTTGATTTATACAAATGACAATGGTTTTCAGCCTGGTTTAAATACATAATTGGAGAATAGACAAGGTGCTGACAGCAAGATATGTACAAAAAGACTAATTTACTGTAACATCCAAACATGGTTTTGGCACACTGATGAGTAAGTAACCAAGGCATAGACCATAATTGGCTCTGTCCACTGTAAATGTCAGCAGGGTGAAAAAATAGATATTTAAACCCTGAGTGCAGCAAGAGCCTCCATTTTTGCTGTGAGAACTCACAGGGGTCTCTTGCTTGTGCAGAGGGTGAAAGATTTTGCACTTTGATCAAGGTTAAAGAACTTTGTGTGAGCTGAAGCCTTCAGCAAGTAACAGAAATGAGTGATTTAGGCTAAGAAATGGTGAGGAAACTCTGAATTTTTGGCACTGCTGCAGTTGCTATGAGGGAACATTACAGGGAGCAGGAGAGGCACCAGGAAATTAACATGGGAATGAGAACTTCTCCACCCAACAAAGAACAAGCAGGTGGATTTCTGTTGCCTGTTCTCATCATCACCTGAAGGAGGAGGAATTTTGCCTGCAAGATAGACTTTTCTAGGTCTGGCTTTTATTTTTCCCCCCGTGGTGGTTTAATTTGTACAGCAGAACAATGGAGATTGCATGGGTGGTGGAAGTGAATGCTTGAAGATATTGTTTAGATACCCTACTTTTGAACTCAACCTTTTAATTGTATTTATTTTGTGCTAATTATTGTACAGGTTTCCAAATAAGTACATATTTGTGCAAATATACATTTTTACCGATTTCACAGAATCGAAATTTGAAAATCACAAAATCAAAAGGTTTGGGTGGGAAGGGATCCCAAAGCCCACCCAGTGCCACCCCTGCCATGGCAGGGACACCTCCCACTGTCCCAGGCTGCTCCAAGCCCCAGTGTCCAGCCTGGCCTTGGGCACTGCCAGGGATCCAGGGGCAGCCACAGCTGCTCTGGGCAAACCAAATAATTTCCATTATAACTTACATATATACATAGATATATAACTTTAAATATTCCAACAAATGCCCAAATACTTTTAAAAATATTTAACCTTTCCTGGTGACACCGCCAGTGCATTTGCATTTTATTTCTACTGAGTTTTATGCACGCCTAACATGAAGGATGCTGCAAGACCTAATGAGCTGCATCACAAGGGGTGAAGTGGTGATTTGTTTTTGCAGAATCCATCTGAAGCCTCATGTGATGTTCAAACCCTGTCGATCTGAAGCAGCACCTTAGATTGGATGTTATATTGCAGTCATGCACTGGTCACACTGCCAGAATAAAAATTAAATCAGAATTACCCAGGGGTGGTAATGTTGTCACTAATGGTGCCTGTATTTCTTTTCAAATTCGTGGGGAGATTTGGCTCAATAGCTGTAACCCACACCTCTGCACTGCTGTCTGCCGTGCCAAAATTGTGAGATTTAGAGAGCTGATAAGGGTATCCTGAGGTGCATATTGATTTTATAATATAAGTGTGTCACTTCCAAGACAAAAAAAAAAAGGGGGGGCAGAATC
>VWZT01012902.1:126124-139059 GCA_013397055.1 Pachycephala philippinensis | reverse complement strand
GGTTTTTTTGTTTCATTTCTAAAAATCTATTGTCGATTTCGAAGGTGTTGTTGTTTGGGCAAGAGAAATGCATCTGCTTTTTCTTTAAGGTTCTCATGGAACCACAGAATGGTTTAGATTGGATGGAACCTTAAATCCCATCCCATCCCATCCCATCCCACCCCTGCCAGGGCAGGGACACCTTCCCCTGTCCCAGGCTGCTCCCAGCCCCAGTGTCCAGCCTGGCCTTGGGCACTGCCAGGGATCCAGGGGCAGCCACAGCTGCTCTGGGCACCCTGTGCCAGGGCCTCCCCACCCTCCCAGGGAACAATTCCTTCCCAATATCCCATCCAGCCCTGCCCTCTGGCAGTGGGAAGCCATTCCCCTCTGTCCTGGCTCTACTGATCCTTGCAAAAAGTCCCTTTCCTGCCCTCCAACTATCTCTTCCAAACCAAAGTTCAAAATCTGCAGTCATCATAGGATCATCATCTCAACCTCTAAAATAAATTGCTGAGTATAAAAGATAATATCAGCTTTCATACAACCTGATTGCATTTGTAATTCTGGAAACACTGGTAAAATATCATCATGCTTATGTTTGTTGTGAATTTAGGAATTCTTTACTCGAGTCACAGCGCCACAAGTAAAACCACTGCTGTGAACAAGCTACCCACTTTCTGCTAAGAAAATCAACGTTTTTTGTAGTAGATACTTTTTTTTCTCCCATTCTGCCCTGTTGCTCTTGTTCATAATACGGACTATTTTCCACAGAGAGTCGCAAGGCACTTCTAGATCAGTGTAGCCCTTAATTGTTTTTAGAATCAGGGAATCACTTAGGTTGGAAAGGACCTCTCAGATCATCAGGTCCAACTGTTCCCCCAGCACTGCCAAGGCCACCACTGCCCCATGTCCCCAAGAGAGACATCCAAATGGTTTTTAAATCCCTCCAGGAATGGGGGCTCTACCACTGGTGAATAAATCTTTCCTCGTATCCCATCTAAACCTCCCCTGCCATAAAATCAAAAGTATCTGTAGGAAAAGCTTCCTCTGCCTCGTGAGTGGCTTTGCAGCTCAAAGGGGCTGGAATATCTCACTCCATGGTCTTGGGGGATGATCTGAGCCTTGGGGTGAGACTCTTGGCCCGTGATATAAGAAGGCCAAGTTCACTGAGCTTGTAACTCCTTGTGAGCTCAGGGTCTCTGATGCCTGGACCTGTGTGCCTAAAGCCAAGGTTTTTTTGCTGGATCTTGTGGGAATAACTGCATTGGCTCTTGTTCAGGAGGTTAATCAGCCCTTTCTGTGTGTGTTTTGTGGCTGGAACGAAGACACTTTAATCCCAGCTGAAATGCAGCGCATTTCAGTGTGCTCTGAGCAGAATATTCTCTCTCAGTTCCACAAAGCCTTTAAGTCTGGTTAGTTTAATGTGACATTTGGGGAAAACACAGCAGTTCTATTCCCCGTGGGTGTACCCCGGGCAGGTGGTTAAAGGCAAGGCTGGTGGCAAGACATTTCTGCAAAGACTCGCTGGGAATCAGTCAGTGAGGAAAAATATTAAAGATGATGTGGCTCCAAATATATAAATTTTCTATTAATCCCCGTGCCTTTTAAAATACAGGGGTTTTTTATGGGAAAAGCAAACATTTTCGCTATCGGATACCACAGCAAATCTGAAAAATATGTTCTTTCACTGAGTCATCTGACAGAAGCACAATAATCTGCTGTAAGACACGAATTACTGCTGATTTGTGTTATAGTAATAGGGGTATATTTTCTGCTGCCTACAGAGCAAATGCTTAGGGAGCAGTCCACTCCATGGAGCTGCAGTGCATGAGTGAGAAACATCTACTTACAGGCAGTAGTGGAGAAAATACAACTTTTTATTTGAATTCTTGACTGAAAACACATCTGGAAAAAAAAAAAAAAAAGCCAAAGATATTTTATTTCCATCAGCACATTGCAGTGCCTTGCTTTCTGATAGAAGTTAATTTACATTGACACAGGGTTTCATATAGACTTTTTGCTGTTACATGCAACTGGTAGATAGTCAGGTTTATTTCTCTGATTTATATACCTAAAGCAATGTTTTAACCCCCGTAGTAAGAAAGTGGATGTCTCACAGCACCTCCCACACGCTCAGAGTTGACGCAAAAATTCTGGGCTTCAAAATTGTGGAGGACTGAAAATTTTTACCCAGTGGTAAACACTGGGTTTTGGTAAACCAGACTTATTCCCACCTGAGAGAGTAAGGGCTGCAGGAGCTGTTTGAAAGATTAAACTTTGTGAGAGGAACACCGGGAACACAAGGGAAAAACAAAACAACAACAACAGAAAAAAAAAAGAGGCAAGAAATATCTGATGGATCTACAAGGAAAACACATTGCCCAGAGCTAAAAATATGTTGTTTTCAGATTTCTTAATGCTGTGATTTCACAGGTTTCTCCGTGTGCTGGTGTTCTAAACTTTTAAGATTCCGACTTTGTTAATAATTTATCACCTCCCATCTCTGTGCTGCTCTGTGGCAGAGCAGGGTTCCCTCTCTGTGCTGTGTGCAGCTCTTTGTTAGCTGGACCAGGTGTCAGCAGGGGTTGTGTGGGTATATGCAAATATAGAATTTGCAAATATTTTGCCTCAGATATTACTTTCTTTGGGATCCAGCCTTGTTGACTGTTAGAAACAGTTATGTTTTTGAGAGGATGTTTTACACCTTTCCAGCCAGAGCTGCACGTTCCTCTTTTACTGTCTTTGGTTCAAGAAAACCCTGTTGTTTTCTTCTTTTTTCAGAAACATTGGCTGCAATTAGTTGTGGCCAAAATACTCCTAGTGAACTTTGCAGTAGGTGTTAAAAAAGAAACATTTTCACTGACCTGCTCAGCGAGAAAATGGCCTGTAATTTGTTTCTATTTAAATCTTTATTAAGTCAATTGCAGAAAGCAGCAAACATGATGTTGGGAACCTATGTATAGTTATTTATACTGGAAATAGTGGTGTTGTTATTTAATACTTTTAAGCTACCTACAGCAGGACTTTCAAATGTCATCTCAAAGAAAGATATGGTCTTCAACAGTCATTGAGTCCATTCTGTGTATTTCAGGAGGGATTATAGAGGCTTTATGTGCAGGAATCTTCTCAAGGTTGTGTTTGAGTTCTAAAAAACACAACTTCTTTTTTTTTTTTTTTTTTTTTTTTTTTTTTTTTTTTTGTCCTATAACCCAGGAAGTTCTTAGTCCACTGTTCCTTTTGGGGGAACCATCACTTTTGACATTTTTTTTCAGCCTCAGTCAGCTAGATCCTAACTTTCTTAGCCTTACAAAAAAATCTTTAAGACTCTGCTCTATGTTGAAGGAAAGTCTGGGAGAGGTATATTTATGTGTCTTCATTCTTTTCATGCTTCCACATGGGTTAGGGTGCAAATGGAATGTATTAATTTTAAAAAAACTGAAGAAAAAATATTTTTAAACAAGTTACTGTGGAGGCTGATATGAGTTTTAGGGATCATTCACAGAGAGACTGTCATTTTCCTAAGGAAAATGCCTCTACTGAGGAATAAGGAGAGATACTTAATTCCAAAACAGACATAATTTCAACTTCTGCACTCCATGTCCATCTCCAGTCTTCTGTGTTAATTTCTTTTTTCAAACTGAGAAGAGTATAGATAAGTCTAGGAAATAGTTTGTCTGCATTGATTTACCCTGTTGCTTATGCAGTAAAACATCAGAGCTCTTTTGATTAATTATTTAACAGTACAAAGGATGGAATAGCTGTCATTTTTTATTTAAAAAAAAAAAAATCTTGTAACAATTGAGATGCTCTTCTTATTTATATGCAAAGCCATGGAAAACATGAAAGTGCAGCACTTTAAAATTTGCTACTAAATTTAAAATATTTTGGCAGTCATATTTTTACTTTTGGCATTCATATTTCAACTTTCAGACCTCTTCTGAAAATGAAACAACTTCATGTATAATTTTGAACTCTCTTCTATAGAAATTCGTTCCACTATTAAAAGGGTCAATCTTTTAATTATATGAAAAGTGGCATTCATATTGCAGAGACAAATCAATGCTGTTAACACTTCTGAATACTAAAGATCTGGTTGCAGACAAGCTGTACTTAATATTTAATTTAATATGGTGCAGTTTTAATTGGCTGCTACTGCATCTGTGGGTTCTAGATTAAAATTTGGGTTTGCACTGTTTGAAAGTCGAGTTAATCCAAGTTTCTTGATGGAAATTTTTATGACACCTCCCAGTCAATCAGTTTTTGTGGAACTTCCATCATGTAGGCTGTAGAATGGAATACATATATACTAAAAATGGTAAAAAGTTATTCAATTTTGGCTTTTATCTGGAGTGTGGAAGTCCATTCTCATGGACCTTCTTTTCGTCACCTGGAACCAAAAGTGAACTTGAACCAGGCAGACCTAATGGACAAGAGGTAGATCAACTCTTCCAAAAGCAAACTTCTTCACCTTTTATCTCTCAGAATATTGAGGGGTTTTTTATGTCTGTGGGTGTTTGTTTGTTTGTTTGTTTGTTTGTTTGTTTGTTTGTTTGTTTGTTTGTTTTGGGAGGGGTTGGTGTGTTTGGTTCGTTTTTGTTTGGCTGATTTCTTTGTTGTGTTTTTGAGGGTTTTTTTCACTTCTGACAGAAGGCAGTGATTTGTTTATTTCTTTTTTAACTTCGAGAAACAGGAAAATATTTTCCAGTCTAGCTCCAGGTCCAGTCAAGGCTTTCAGCAGGGCTTTAATGCCTTAAATCAGGCATGGCTGGTGCTCCCCACGCCCCGCCGTCGGCGCAGAGCGGATAAAGCCTCACGGGGTGTTCCGAAAGCCAAGAAAACACATCTGTGCCAGATCAAAGGCAGAGCTGAGTCCCAGGGTTGGATCTGTCCTGCCAGGAGCCCAGGCTTGTTTTGAGCAGAGGCTTTATTTACCAAGCCCTGCAAGAGGGGCTCCAGGGTGTCCTTTCGACTAATAACAGATAATCTTTCCTGTGTCCTGCAGAATGAAGATTAATAGACCTTTTAATTGCATTCAAGCAAGTATATTATGAGATTATTGCCTCAGAAGTGACAGGACATTCAGTCTAAAAGGGAGAAGAAATCTGATTTCTTCTGCAAACCTGGAAAAATACTTCTCTAGCTAAAAAAGCCAAAGCTGTTTGCTACGCTCTAGTGCACCCATTTTACATTTTTCTGCTGGTTGTTAATAGTGTATCACTGGGAAAAAAAGCTTCCCAATATTTCAGAGCATAGCACACACACACAAAAAAAATTTTAAAAAAGTAATGGATTTTGCTGTTGTTTTCAAAGTCTAGCATCACAATTTTGACGTTTTTAGTTTATGTATGAAACAGGTTATGCATAACAATCCCTGTTGACAGATGGGCAAAGTCATTCCTAGAAACAATGTCTGAGTGAAGCTGTCTTGGCTGCATTTCCTATGAAAACAAGAGCTACGCACTCAGAGCTTTTAAACACAAGGAGAAACTTCCAGCCTTAACCCCAGTTATCTTCTAGGCAGGCTTAACTTTGCTTACAGGCAGGTTTTCCTTAGTGTTTCCACAGTTCAGTGGTTACATTAATTATTAGTCACTTTGCAGTATCTGGTGTGCAAGCTTATCTTCACCCTGCTCGTCGATCTGTAGCCCAGATACTCATACATTATTGAGACATTTTAATGTGCTGCAGAAAATATTTGCAATGTTATTAATTACCTGAGGGGAAAAAACCCGCCAAAACAACCAGGTAAATAATGAACTTCCATATTACCACCATTACTTTTCATTTTAAAATCAAAATGAACTGCTCATGTGTTGATGAGCCCGTTCATGATCCCGACACTTTTTACAAAGATGTTTATCAGTCCTGCAATAAAAGGTGTTGTATCATCCTCTCAGCTGAAAGCCAAGCAGAAGTTGTGATGTTTCATTGGTGGGGAAGGACTTTTGTCTTCCCAGGCGTTGTCTCCCCAGCCTTTGATTTCTGTTTAGAACCCATAATGCGCCAAAAACCAAAGACAAATGAAAGCAAAGGCACCAATATTTCTTCTGGCTGCCTTTTGAAGAGTTGCTATGAAATGTTACCATGCCCACTCTTCACGTTTCTATCAAGAGCCATTCTGAAATATACAGTTAAATACACCCTTCTTCCTCTGCTGACATTCCAAATTCTCTTCTCTGTATTTTGGCCAGTATTTTGCTGCTTTTTACTTTATTTTTTTTTACCCGCTTCAGCGCCTAAGATTCCCAGTAATGCTCTTTAACAGAAAACTTAGGAATTTCCATTGGGACAGAGCACTGGCATGCGGGAAACCTTACTGATACATTTCCTTATCAACCTGAGATATATTTTAGTAAAATAAAGAGAGGCAACAGAACTCATGTCTTGCTCTTCTCTATATCTGAAGAGAGTGGAACAATCCTATCATCTCAACATGATTTGTTCTTTATTTGTAAGTTAAAAGACAAGCAGAAATGCAAGTGGTCAGTATTTTAAATATTTTTGACCACGTAATTTTTCTTTTCTGTGTTATATTTTCATCCCTAGTCATAGCCAACAAATGTGATCAAAAGTTCTCAATGTCATTATTGTAAGTACAGGAAGAACTACTTCAGATTATGTCTTCCAGAAATAAAGCTGCTTCTTATTATCACACAGGATGATGAAATTTTTACAATTTTTGCCTTTTTTTGGCTATTATGCAAAGAACTGGATGTAAATTAAATTCCTTTTCTCATTTCCTTGTCTATTTCTGTCCACAAGCAGGTGCTGGGATCAGAGGCTTGCACTGCACAGTCACTGCTGGCAGCAGTGTTCAGCAGCACAACACAAAGTCAGCGTGTTGTGTCATCATCATTTTCATATTTCTATCCTCTCTGCTCTGTTTTAATGGCTAAGTTTTGTTCTGCCCTTGGCTTCCCCACAAGAACTCCAATGCTTGACCTACCCCGGGACAGTGCCCCAGATTTTATCCCCTCTTGGAGGGCACTAATGCAGCTCAAAGGCTTCTCTGAGCCCCGCCAGATGCCTAAGCCTGCTTAATCACTGGTAATTTAATGGGCTATTTTTAAATCTCCTGGCATCCTCAAGGGCTGACGGGCCCTGAATGCTCCACAGCAGAGAGACAGACGTTTTATTAGTGGTTTCTTGACTTGTTGGTAGCCAGTGCAGCCAAATGTGTCATCTCTGCCGAAATCCCTTAATCGCGATTACAGCGAGGAGATCCCGTGCACAGATGTGAGGTGCCCAGTGGTGGGAGGAAAGGTTGTAGATTTAATCACCACTGAGGTTATCATCTCAAAACTCTGCATTTTCTTTCACCTCAGAGTAGATTTAATCATCACAGATGTTATCATCTCAAAACTCTACATTTTGTTTCACCTCAGACCTTAAAATATCTGGTACTACACTTTCCCCCGCGAGTGCTCCCTGATAAGTTGTGGGAGTTATCCAGATCCGTGGAATTCATTCTGGCTTGCAGGATCAGGGGGAAAAGAGTATTACCATGTGTGTGCTGTGGGCAGGATTTTCCAGGGTGCTCATACAACCACAGCACATCATCTGCCTTAAAGCTCCCAGAGGAAATGGGTAACAAACTCCCTCTGGCGCTTTTGAAAATCCAGAACTTAAGGCTAAAATTTGCTGCNTTTTTTTTTTTAATATTTTATTTTTGAAATATCAATGAAATGAGATTATTCATGGCTTAGTGAAGCGGGGTTATGAAAAGCTGCTCTGTAGGAAATAGATACTGCTCTGAAAATGGCCACGCAGATGATCATATACCCTGTTTTATGAGGATTTTTACTAAAATGCTGAAAAAATATTATAGTAATTTAGCTGGTTTTCCTCCTCCTCTTCCAGTAACATCTATATAACAGGGATTATTAAGTGTGTAAATATATTAAGGAAGTTTTCACACAATCTCTATATTTTAAGGAGTATCTGCTACTCAAGGACTTGCTTGTGGAAATAAAGTAACTTTTCAGCCTGGTTGTGTGTTGCACTCCAAAATTTTCAACCTAATGGCCTGAGAGGTGTTTTTGATGGTCCATGGATATTTCAAACAGCAGGCTTCACCCTCCAATTTATCACGTTTAAATTGTACTGGAGACAGCTGATGGTACACGGAATTCTTCCTAACCTGTTTCTTTAGTGCAGTTACTGCAGCCATAAAGTCATTCAGAGGGAAAAGCAATTAAGAGCAATAAGAAAATAAGACCAGTATTTATTATCTTAGCCTAGAGGACTACAGGCATTGCAAATATACTGACACAGTGTTAAAATTGTGTTGAAGGTTCTAAGCGTAAATGAAAAAGAAGGCAGCAAAACAAATTCCACATTTTTAAAGGAGAAAAAGAGTGATATTCCAGACTTATTGTATTTGAAAACAACCCATCTCTACCTGGGTTTGAGAAGAAGTTTAATTTTAAACTTATGACAACTGATACAGCTAATACATATCCAATTAAATGAAAACACTTTTTATCTTTTGTTTTATTTAATTTCATTTTATTTTACCTAGAAAGCATGAAAATCCTGTATGGCAGAATATTGATCAAAATGCTAAAAATATGGTTCTTTTTATCAAGTGATTATGACTTCTCCTAGAACCATCCATTTTCTGTCATAACTTTCTTTAATTTTTTCAGGTTTTAGATATTTACCCTAATAATATATATTTAAGTGACTACACAAAAATAAATAAAAACCCTCTCCCACATAAGATGTTGTGGTGAAAATTAGATTTCTCTACAAAGGGCATATAATTGTTTTGTCCCTTCAAACTTTTTAGATCCAATTGGTCATGATGGATTACAGTTTGGGTTGGTTTGGGGGTTGGGTTTTTGGGGGTTTTAGTAGGGGAAAAAAGCCTGAAATGCTGAGCCTCAGTTTGAAAAACAGAACTGCTAGTAAAATGTTGTTAGAAACACACAGATGTTGCATGTCTGCAGCAAGCACACTGTACCAGCACTAATTTTCCTTTATATCCAGATTTTGGGCATGGAGGAGAGTGCAAAGCACCTTCATCTGAGCAATAAGATAAGGAGAGCTGAATTTCTGCCTTTTTGCTGCAGACACTGCAATGCTGTCCCTCCTTTTCTTAGGCTTGGGCACAGGAAGCAGCTCTGAGTGCCCCCGTTTACCCTGGAAAAATCAAGGGAATTGTGAGGTCTTAAATGAGGAGGAAATAACCTGCTCAGGACTGGTTATTTACCTGGAAAGGACATTGGACTCTGCTGGTGGGGTTTGGTGTCCAGCCACGAGTTTCAGCCATTATCTTAGGCACCCCAAAATAATCTGAAACCTCATTTCAATATCAGGATATTAGGCAGGTCTGCACTTTGGTGAATGAGCAGCTGGAGGCGATGGTGGCCTTCTTTTTTCTGTCCCTTAAGGGTAAGAACTTAAGCACCCCCACCCTGGCAGTGCTTCCCTGTTGCTCTCATCTGCATTGGATCCAAGTTTCTTTATTTTTGTTCCCCGGTGATTTTGTATTTCCCAAGTAGATTAGGATTGCCCAGCACTCATCAGTGTTACTTGATGAGTGATAAGGAAAAAAAAAAGTCTACAGGATCACAAAGGTAAATGAAAGAAATCCTGTGGGAAAAAATGACACATCTAAAATTACAAAAGCTGAGCATAGGAATAGCTGCAGTGGGAACAGAAACATGATGTCTGTATAAGGACAGGACTAGACTGAACATTTTAAACACTCCTGAAATGACGAGCAGCTGAAGGTCAAGCGAGCCATTTCACCATTTTCCTCGCTGTGAAACAGGACCTGGCACTCCCTGGATCCCGAGGGCTCTTCCTCCTCCTCCAACACCGCGGGGTTGATGAGGAGTGTGTTATTTTTAAAGACAGTCTTCACTTTTCACGCACTGCTTCACATGATGGGCCATCTTTACCAAGCATGGATTCCCTTCAGATTAAATTAAGGCAAAAGACAAGCTGCAAAAGTTGTTCCAGGGTATCTGGATGTGGGAGCCTTGCAGCACAGCTGTGCAGACAGCCTGTGCTCTGCTGTCAGATTTGCAGGTCTGCTCCCACTCCCCAGTGGTGTCTGTCAGTGTGAATGCACTCCAGCTGTGCCTGGTTTCCCACTCTCTGGCCTTTTGCGCAGCACGGTTGGGTTTTGCCATGTGTTGGAGAACCAGGGAATGGTTGAGGTTACAAGGAACCTGTGGTGATCATCCCATGAGCTGCACACCCGCGCAGTGCTCCCTCAGAAATGTTTCACACTCAGGTGTATTTATCTTTGTGCTTCCCCTAAATTAATCCTCCTCCAAACCACGCTGAGTTGTCTGTAACATCAGAAGCAAGGTGGGAAAAGGGAAAAGGGAATAGTTACAGCCCAAGAGACTTCTTTCAGACGCAAGATGTTAAACTGTCTTTTGATCAGCTGCTTGTAGAAATGTACATTAGCTGTAGACCACGGTTCTCCTTGTAACCAGCTAATGATCCTATCAGTTGCAGACTAATTGCCTCTACCTCCTTCTAAATTCTGCTGCGCTGAAAAAGCCAGAGCCACATTCTAATCCTGTTAATCACATTCAGCTTTGAAGGGTGCACACTGGTTGTGTGTTAATTCAACTTCTCTCCCCGGTAATTTGTTTGATTGCCTGTTACCTGCAAACTGCACCAACTGAGTAAAACTGTTCTGTGTCCTGATGGGAAGTTATGACTGTCATTTAAGCTACTTCAGTGCAGATGTTTTACCTAGAAAGTGGTGTAAATTCTCCTCACCTTTCTGCTCTAAAGTAGTTTCAACACAAAGAAGGGAAAGCAAGGTAGAAGGTAATGAGGCTACGAAATAAAAGCTGTATTTCTTTAATTTAAATAATGATCTTTATCGCCTGAAGGCTTCTCATCTGCTCATGAATAAATAAGTAAATAAGATGTTAAAATATGAGATGGAAATGCTGGTGCTATATCCTTTATTCTTTTCCTTCATCTCCAGCAATATTTGTCTGTATTGTCAAGAGCTAGAAGAGAGTCTATTTATTAATTACTTCTTTTTCACCTTTTTTTAAAATAAATACATACACACATATTCTGCACGGTCCTATGTAAGTCTTTTTGAAAAAAAACTGAGCATATGCCAAATTGCCTCCCAGCTTCCCACATCATTTTCAGAACAAGAGTGCAAGGCCACTGGATATGTCCTATAAGCACAAAACAATCATTACTAGGACATTTTTATTAACACTGGATCTATGTGATAATAAAGATTTATTGTGATTCTACCTTTGGAATCCCCTGAATCTTAATGAGAATTTTTTTTTTATTCTCCCTGTTCAGAATTTCAATGAGGAGTACTCTGAGTGTCATGGCCATGTTAAATATTTGTGAAATCCTCTCAGCTCACTTTCAACATTTTAAAAATAAACAACTGGTTTTGTGGAGGCATTTTTTCAAGTTAACAGGAGAGACATTGACTCTTAGCAGAAGAAGCATTCTCTGCTAAAAAGAGGTTACACTTCTAAAATGCTAATGTCAAAATTATTTATAAAGATAATATAAAGTCGACTCTGAAATGTTTAGTTCAAAAGCTGCCTGAAAGTGTGGACTAATTAGGGATTCCTTACCAGATCAGCTTTTAGAAAAACAGACTATTCATTTAGACTCGAAAATATTTGGAAGCAAGGTGTGGAGACCTGGTGTTTATTAATTCATGAAAGACTTTTAATAATTACCAAGAAGGCCACTAAGGCTGTGGAACCCAGCTCCCCTTAAAGAAGAGAAAAGTCCCTTCAAGCCATCCATGAAAGCTTCCAAAGCAGGGTCCTGCTCTGACTGGTCACTGATTGAGTCCTTCTCTCTCTCCATCCAACAAAGAGAACACAGAAAGAGTTTTGCTTCCCAGGAACACTTCCTTCATATTCTGGGGTGCCCCAGCATTGCTACTGGCAGTAAATCATGGCAATAAATTAGCACATTCTGGTAAAACCAAAACTCTCGAACCATCTACAGATATTGACATTTTCCCCTTACTGTGTTGGTATCTCAGTATTGAATATTTTAATTCGTTCTTTTCCTTAAAGGGATTTACTACTCGTTATTTGCTACTACTTGCTCCAATGCTGGGTTCTCCAGGCCTCCTTTGTCTGATTGCTCTGAACAGTCAATTTTTCCCCTTCTATTCTTATAAATGTATTCTTGCACTTTTCTGTGTTTAGGTCTTTGTAGAGTCACAGAATCCCAGAATGGTTGGGGTTGGAAGGAACCTTAAAGCCCATCCAGTGCCACCCCTGCCATGGCAGGGACACCTCCCACTGTCCCAGGCTGCTCCAAGCCCTGTCCAGCCTGGCCTGGGACACAAGTTGAAACCCCAATGTCCATTTTCAGCTTCCCAAAAAACCCAGCACTGGATCTTCAGTATTTGATCGGCCAGAGATTCTTTATTTCCTCACATTCTCTTTTTAATTTTCTTTTTTTTTTTTTCTGTAAAAACATATCAATCGTCTGCTTGTGGAGTTCAGCACTCCTCTCACTTTACTGTAATATTTTTACTCTTAGCCTCTCTTGCCTGATTTAACGGACAATATTAAAAATGCCAACTGCTTCACAGCCATTTATTGTTTGAAATAAATCTACCTTTTTTTAATTATTTTTTTTTTCTGTACTGGCTCGCCACATTGCTGGAGGACACAGAATGGAACCTCAGTTATACTCTCAAATTTCAAGAAAATATCAGTTTTGGTGGGGAGTTCAACTCCTTCATTCTTCCTCTGAAATTACATTTTTAGGTCAATTTACTTTTGTTATTGCATTCTCTTTCTTGATCATTTTAATCCCAGGCATCTGGCCCAAATCTGTTACATTCAGTGCTGGGTTCTGGTTCAAAAAGAGCTGATCACAGACATGCTGACTCACGTGGAAACCACCTGAAAGCTCAGATTTTATTAGGCTTTAAGACTCCTGCCTTGCATTTTTAAAAGTATTGTACTAAGATT
>VWZT01012902.1:110263-123978 GCA_013397055.1 Pachycephala philippinensis | reverse complement strand
AGATAGCAGCTTCAGTACTTTGTACACATCCCATTTTAAATCCCTGGCATTTAAAGCAAAATTTGAAAATGAAAAGTTCTGCTGTGAAAGAAATGTCTTCTCCGAGCCAAACTTGTGCTGGGAACTATTGCATTCATTTTATTGTAGAGGAGAACGTGGGTTAGAGTCCCTTTTAGCAAATGTAAAAGAAAATGCACTCTGACTTAAAGTACTGTTCCAGTTTAGGCTTGTTTGTACCACTGGCCAANATTGATTAAATGTCATTAATTAGGGGAACGTGTCCTAAATTACTGGATTCAGCACGTGCATGACTGCATGTCTGTGTCTACATCTCCAGGCCCTGCTATCCAGAGATGACACTGAAATCCTGAAACCCAAATGTCAGCTCACTGTGGCTTTTACCCAAACTGAGATTTTTTTTTTTTTTTTCCTAAAGGATTTTAGATAGGGAAAACAAAATCAGTTGGTTCATCCACCTGGCTCGGGAGGTTCTGACACCAATGATTATGGATGTGTCTGGTATAACTGGTCATCAGATAAAAATTGGAAACAAACAACTCACCTTTCTCAGGCACACCACAAATGCATTCAATTTAAGGGACAGATAGCAGCTTCAGTACTTTGTACACATCCCATTTTAAATCCCTGGCATTTAAAGCAAAATTTGAAAATGAAAAGTTCTGCTGTGAAAGAAATGTCTTCTCCGAGCCAAACTTGTGCTGGGAACTATTGCATTCATTTTATTGTAGAGGAGAACGTGGGTTAGAGTCCCTTTTAGCAAATGTAAAAGAAAATGCACTCTGACTTAAAGTACTGTTCCAGTTTAGGCTTGTTTGTACCACTGGCCAAAACAATTAAATTGTTTTGGCTTTCTTCATCAGATGGACAGTTAATTGCTACACATATATTCCATTAGGAACAATGGGAAACTCTTAATCATTGTCTCGTTTAAACACGTCACACCCCGTATTAATTAACGTCCCTGAGAATAAAATAGATGCTTATTATTATGATTCTTTAACAAGTCAAAACCAATTAAAAGCAGAATAAGGTCAAATGCACTTCACTGGAAATTAGAAGTTAGGATTTCTGAACCTAAATTTGTACAAAATAAACAAACAAGTTCACTTGATTTGAGTCTAGACCTCAGCCTTTGATACACAAACATCAAACTAAAATATCTGTTGGGTTTTCTTTTCCCATATCACAAACATCCAGAAAAGTTAAAAGTCTGATGACAGAATCTGGCTACCCACAAGTCAGTGATCTTGGCAAAATTTTATAGGAGGTAGGACTGGAGAGGGTCTCAAGACACAATTTGGGCAGACAGCTTTTGACCTACAAAGGCACAGTGGTCCTCTCCTCCTATGCCCTCTGAGGGCTTCTCAGCATAAAATGGAATTCGGGAACCCCCAAGCCCCTTCCTGTCACCTTGGAGTAGGTGCAGACAGCTAAATTTCAGAGCTAAGGCTTAATTCATTCACGTGTCCTTCACCCCAGATAAGGCTGCAACATCCTCCATCAGATTATTATTTAATATGTTCAAAGAAACAGACAGTGATGAAAACTCTACAGTATAAACAGCCAGCTTTGGTGTTTAAATATCCTCTAAGGTAGAAAGGTGGGTTATCCCCCTTGCTGCAATCACCCACCCTCTCCTCAAAGGACACAAAAAACTGATTGTATCTTCCTTTTTTTTTTTTTTTTTTTTTTTTTGTTTTGTTTTGTTTTTTGGTTTTTGGTTTTTTTTTTGTTTTGGTTGGAGTACTCCAACCTTTTTATTCTCAGTTTCCATTTCATTGCTGAGAATACATAAATTTCTTCAGCCAGAGGAGTGGGGTGCCACCCAGCAAACCCCTTCTGACACCAAACCCCTCCTCACCCCTCCAGCTGGGTGGATGCAAGGATTTGCCCACTGGGTAGAAACCCTGGCCTGTGTGCACTGGGACAGAAATATAAATAAAAATAAAATCACAAAGAGGAAAAGCAGTGCTGTACCTCACCCATGAGGAGCAGGAGAGGAACAGCACCATTGGCCCTGTCTGATATTGCACAGGATCCACTACAATTTCTGTATCTTAATGTAAGATAAAAGATTTGTTCCCAAATGCAAGCACACTGTGAAAGGAACCAAGTTTTCACAGCAAAGTGAAACTTCTGTGAAATTTTACATCTATTTTCAGGAGATACAGAAGGGAGGTTGAAGGTAGATACCAACAGCTATCAACAGCAGCAAGCATAAATTATTCATATTTCACCCTCATTAAGTCTATTTATTAACTGAACATCTTGATTTATTCTATGAAGGATAGAACACACAGATTTCTCATTTCTTCTGCAGGTGATTTAGTCACCCTGTACTCATCCTGTGATCCTTGCTTAACCATCAAAAAAGTTTAGGAGAAAGGTGGGTCCAAAACATTTCAGGGAAAGGAAAAAAAAGCTTTTAAAGTCACAGCAAAAAATTATGGAGATGTTGGTAGACGGGTAGTAATGATTTGTGGGTGCATATTGTGACTTTATAATGCATTTAGGCAAGAGCTGAGAACTTAATCCCATCTGGTGCTTAGCATCTCACTGCTGATCTATTTACAGGATGAGTCCTAACATATCATCAGATCTCACTAAATTCCTGGGGCTGTTCACTCTTCACCACATCCCTCTTCACCACTTTTTGAAGTTCATTTACAAAGGAGAAAATGACTGGTCTCTTGTACTGTGTTCTATACAATAAATTATCCTTTATTTATATATTTGTACAAATACGTAAAATATTGTATCTTGCACACCGTGTGCAGCCTGTGAATTGGGTCGGTCCTTAACAAAACAGTGATTTAGAGAAGGAAATAGGATGTTCAGCTTTTGCACCCTTTCAAATGGAAAAGCTGTTCCTAGAACAGTGTCTCCTGTAGCTCCTGCTTGGCTTCTGCTATTTTAATGGCCGCTCATTTCATTTCACATCTGTGCTGAACTCCTGTGAGAGCAGACTAAAAGTAACAGTGGCTAAAATAAAAAAAGAATTTTAAAAAAAGGGGAAAAAAAGGAAAAAAAAGCATGTCTTTAGAAAATGGAGCCTTTCTCATTCATTTCAAATAGTTTGAATGAATTGCCTGGAAAAATATGAAAGTTTTGCCTGTTGCCTTCAAGAAGCAAAATAAATTACATTGCAGGCTGGCACATAGGGAGAAAATATATCTCAGAAACAGGACCAGAGCTAATAGCTATCTTGATTTTCTCAACTAGAGGTCAGTAGCTCACTGTGCCTCCAAAGCTGAGGACATCCAAACCAAATCTGACCTTTTCCTTTTTTTTTTTTTTCTTTTTTTTTAATCACATTCCACATGTGATTTATAAATTGCACAGCCTGCTGTAGGTAACTCAAGGCCAGCTGCAGTGTGGAATGGCATTTCAGAGGCTCCTTTTTGCAGGAAGATGAGAACATTTGAAAGTAGCCTAAAGGAGTCTGGCAGTCTGCAGCACTGCCAGTCACCATCAGCCATCAGCAGTGCAATTAACTGCAGGTAGACAATATCCAGTATGCAAATGGCCACTGGCTTCATGCAAAAAAATGATGAACTAGTTGTAATTTATACATTTCTGAGCATACAGTCTATTGCCAGGGTGAGACAAGACAGGAATCCACTTTTTAAAGAAAAGTTGTGTCATGTCAGGTTAAAAATCTTTCTGCTACGTTTGCTAATGTTTTTTCTGATGATGTTTAATTATTGTAATATCTGGTTTACACTGATAGATTCAATTCCTACATATAATCTACATACTTGGCACAGGTAATTAATTTTTTTTGAGTAATATTACTCACATTATTACTAGTGAATATTATTGTTTGTAATAATAGTTGTAATTTCTAATCTAAGTGACTTTTTATCTGCACTGCTTTAAATTATGAGTGACTTTCACTACTTTGAGCTGAATCATCATGATTTGTGTCAGATGAAGATCTAGCTATGCTCATTTCAGGTGTGCCCTCAGCACACACATCTCCCTCCCTCACACCACACCTAAATCTGGGGGTGTGGACAAAATGGGCAAAAGGCAAAATGCTCAAATTAACAACCTACCTTGAATTTCTGTAAGCATTTCTGGAGGGAGGCTGGTCTTCAAAATATTTCTCTTTTTGGCTTTGAACCTCCTATAAACCATGCACAGTGGACTAAACCCCCATTTTGTAGCATCAACGTTTAGATCAGATGGCAAAGACAGTATGAAAATGTGAGAGTATGTTTCATGAGTTTAAAGTTTTATCTCCCTCTCTCTATTCTGAACCTGAAGAAATAATAAAGGCTGTATAATAGATATTCATGGGTGTGATATTTATGCACTTTATGTATGGTAACTGAGAGAAAGGATGTCTTTTTCTCCTCTTATTGACTCTAAAAATGCATGTGCCCACAAACGCATGCATGTGCCACCTTTATTTTTTCTGAATATTGAGATATTATGCACTGAAGCAAACTCCAGACAGGACCCATGACTGGATACCCTTTATAAAATATCCTTCTTCTAATACGAGCAGGATTAACTGCTCCATGAAATAACATTTTTAAAATATTCTGCTGGGTGTGAAAAACGTTGTTAAGGTATAGCAGACAGCATTCCGTTCCCCAAGCTGCTAATCTTCAGGTATTTCTCCTAAATCATTCTGTCTTAAAACATAGGACAGTTTTCTTTTCAAAATTCTAATCAACTTATGTTGTCGTCATCTGGATTTTCTGCTAATGCCAAAAAATGCTTTGTTTATGCTGAAAAATCTCACTGAGTGTTTTGAGGTCAAGACATTCAAATTGCTTGCTGGACACAAGTACAAACAATAATTGTTTGTATTTCAGAAATCTTTTCAGCAGAGAATATCAGTACCTATTTTCCAGGCTTTCACTTTTTTTATTCCATAAAATAATCATGAATTAAGTTGTCATTTGTAGAAGTCCAAGAACACGCATTTTCTGGCTTTTCCTTTTAACAGCAGCTGCAAGAGGCTGAGCTNACTGGTTTTGGGGAGGATGAAGCTCTGTGCAAAGGAAGGAGCATCCTGTGGTAAATGACCAGAAAACTAGGTTTGTTATTTTTCCCTAGTGCCCTTTCCCAGCTCTGCCTTTTTCCCTTTTTTTTTTTTCCTATCTGTGTCCTTAATAGCCCCAGCTGTTTTCCCCCTCACAATTCACTCTGCTCTTTAGCAGTGGTTAAAGGCTGTGGAAGCTGTGCCACAGTTTAATTTTGTGTTGAAAGGGGAGCTGTGGCCTTTAGATGGTTGAGGATGACCCTGTTATCATTGCCTGTCCCCTCCTGGCCCTGCTGAGGGGACGCTGCAATATTGCCTGCCATCGATTTTCCCCACGCCACTTATGGTTTTATAGACTTCTACAGCATCTCCTCTCAGGCTGGAGAGGCTTATCTGTTCAATAACTCCCCAAAAAAACCCTTCTTCTTGCTGCTTCTTTCTCTGTGTTTGCAGTTTGGGATGAGGCAGGAGCAGACCCAGAGCTCAAGGTGAAGGTGTGCACTGGCTGTGTGCACTGATACGTGAATAATTTGCATTTTGGTCTTTATTTCTTGAGCACAAATCACCCTGGGGTTAATTTGTCATTGGGAATTTATATTTTTTTACATAGAGCATTATATTTTGATTCCAACATCAGCCTCTCAAATCATAAAAACTCATGGCAGTCTTCAGAGTTATCCTGAAAAAAACTGCTCAGAAGTAAATGTGAGGAGTGGTCATTGAGAGGCACCAGCTTTTCAAGAGTTTTTAATTCCACAAGTGGTTTATTTAGTATTGACTGTTTGGGCATAAAGCAGCAGGTAGATAAAGAAAAATTACTTTTAGCTGCAGAGATAGCTTCTTTTTTCTACTGGTAAGTCATGTTTTGTCCTTCGTCCTCCCTGCTGTTTCCAAAATCCTTGACTCCATTAGTGAATTGAGGCTGAAGGAAAATGAAGAGTGGCAAAGAATATGGTTTTTCCCATAAGAAATTTGCTATGGGGCCACAGAAAAATGAAACAGTAAATTTCTGTTAGAATGTTATATTTCATGCAAGTCACATTTGTGGATGGTGACAAAGCTTCCCTCACTTTCTGATAAATTTATTTCCCTAAAGTCTTTCTTCTGACCTAGCATATTTAGTCAATTTCTTGAAACTAGATCTTGAATTTGGAGGGAAGGTGTATTTTGTATTTGCATAAAATAACCTCTGGAACAGATGAGTTAGACTCCAAGTGATAATGAAACCATGCCTGAGTTAAAAATAAAATTTAATTCTTGTTTTCCTGCTGTAAGTAAATGACATAATCCTCCCTCCTTCAGCTGTATTTGTTGCTGGTTTTGCACCACATAATTTTATTTATTTTGCATATCTATATGCAGATATGAACACTGAGGCTGTAGAAAGGTTCTTCTGGTAAACAACATTTTTGTTCTAAGCCTCCATTTAAATGTTATCTTTGAAATGCATCTTCCATAGGAAGAATGAAACAGCAAATAAAATAATTTTCCAGTAGTTCTGCAACAAGGGCTGTCTGCAGTTCTGCATTACTCAGCATCTAGCCTGGTAAAAAATATCAACAGGTATTTTGCATGCATGTGCAAGAAATCAAATTTAAAAAAAAATCATAACACTTTCAGGCTTTCCTGGCTGCATTTTGGGTTTTGGGAGGTGCCACTGTAATTTCAATAATGAAATTGCCTGTTATTTTTTGCTACGAATGAAACTGGACTTGAGGTGCGAAACTTGTTAGCCCAAGCTCCTGCTGATTTATGTATCAGCACTGTGCTCAGGCAGCAAACAATTTTCCCTGTGGTAAATAATTTTGGGTTTTTTTTTTTCCTTAGACTCCCAAAACTGATGTTTCTGTGGTCATTCTCTCTGCCACTTTGCCCATCCGTCAGAACTCCCACATCCTTTCACACTCCCACCCCTGTGCTGGTGTGATGGCAGAGGAGAAGGGGAATTCATCACCTGCAAAAGAGCATCACCTGGGGAGGGCACAGATTTTGTTTGACGTGCTGAAAGCACAGCACTGGAGAGAAGCTTCCAAAATCCACAGACGCGCAGCATGGAGACCAAAAAACCTTTGTGAACGTGTCACAGAGGAACCAGAGTCAGGGCTGAAATGTTAGATCAGCCACCTCAGCCTCCAAACTCTGGCATTTTCCCAAGAACTTCCAGGAAACTTGTAATTCTGCATTAATTCAGTCATATAAGCACATCTCCAGGAGGTCCATATTCTTCTCTGCACGATGCAAACAACAGTCATTCATTTCGAGTCGAAAAGCCATCAGGTTCAGTTTTTACAAATGAGAAGTGAATTGGCTGACATTTTAAGGGAATGAGCATTTCCCATAAAAACTGAAAATAACCCAAGGGGATAATCTGATCATTTTGCCAAAAATTGGTGCTGTGGCCTTTGAATTTAAATAGTGGCTGGCAGGGGAAAAATCTGGCACTGATTTATTGCAGACAGGAGTTTGATAGCTCACTTTTGTGTTAACCAATACAGGTGGAAATAAGATCATAACATGCACTGTGCTGTGCTGGGATGTTTTACTTTTATCACAGCCTGCTGCCCTTAATTCATCTGCTGACTTTTGTTTGACATGAGAAGATAATATCCCTGATAATCACCAGCTTTACAAGGGTTTATATAGTTACACGCCAGCTACATTCATAAGTGATACAATAAAAATTCCTAACTTTAATTATTACCGTTATTTTCTCGGATACAGTAACAGGATCTCCTGGGATTAATTTGAGATGGTACAAATGCCAAGCAAAAAGACATTTAATTTTTTAAATGTTAATGATTTTTTGTGCAACTTTCAGAGCGTGGCCCTGGCGGAACAGCAGGTGCAGCTTTGAGGAGAAGGCAGAATGTGTCATGAAGTCATGAGGTCTTAGCAGAGGCAGGGGCTCATGGATTCACAGCTTTGGGTTGGAAGGGACCCCAAATCTCTTGTTGTTCCACTCCCTGCCATGGGTAGGGACAACTTTCACCATCCCAGGGTGTTCCAAGCTGCATCCAGCCTGGCCTTGGACACTGCCAGGGATCCAGGGGCAGCCACAGCTTCTCTGGGCACCCTGTGCCAGGGCCTCCCCACCCTCCCAGGGAACAGGAATGGATGGAATTCCATCCTAAAGCTTAACCCAAACCTTCTCTTCGCCAGTCTAAACCTTAAGCCGCGTGTCCAGACGACAAAAATTCACGGCGGATCCAGCGCCGTCAGAGTTTCACCGCGGCCTGGTTGGTCTTAAAACCTCCTTGTTGCTTCCCTGCAGGTGTTCCAGGGGAATTTTGACAACGACACGCACCGCAAGAACGTCATCGAGCCCCCGATCTACGCCCGGCACGTGCGCATCCTGCCCTGGTCGTGGTACGGCCGCATCACGCTGCGGTCCGAGCTGCTGGGCTGCGCGGCCGAGGACTGAGCCCTTCTCCCGCCGTTTTAGAAGAAGCTGTGCAAAAAGCCTGTAGGATGCTGAGTGGGGTTTTTTCCATGAACCAGTGCTCGCTCATTTTATGGTAGGCCGCTAGCTGTCTTTCGCCAGGAGGTCTAAGCCTGCCCTTTAAAACGATCCAATCCGATTTTGCCCTCGAAGTCCGTTGGTGTTGTCCCTTCTGCTGTGGAATTAATCCTCCTAGTTTTTTTCCTTTGAGTTGTTCACCACCAGTTGAAACGCGTTAAGGGAAAAGAGAGAGAAAAAAAAAAAGAAAAAAACAAAACAGCAGCATCCTTTTTACAAGGGAAGAGAAATAGCACGACGAAGCTCATTTGCGGCTTCGGGAACGTTGGGCTGAGGAGTTTTCCATAAACCATACCGTCATCTTACTTGCAAAAAGTGATACTGCAGCTTTTAGCAATAAGTTTACTTGGGGATGACTGCGTTATAGTAATTGTGCCTATCAAACACTGTCAGTACTTACGACACATATTTTGGGAGAGGCTCCACGGTACCGTAAAACACGGTACCTGTGATGTTACAAGCTACCTTCCACCACTTTCATCCAGACAGCAGAGTCCATGCACCTGGAGGGTTTTCCCCTAACTGCCCCATTTTCCTTCTCTATTTTGCATGCTGTAGACACGACCTCCATCATCTTTTCTGTTTAGTATCACACTGCTGCTGTTGTTTTCCTTGGAAGATGTCACCCGTTTGCGTACGTAACCAAATCAGTGTATTATGAAGTGAATGAGTTTGCCAAAGCTTACGAATTTGCAAAGTTTTTGAGCCCTTTCAAGGGGGCTGAGGTGAGGCATCAGGCTGCTTGTGGTGTCTCATCTTGGGTACCCACACGGTACATCAGAAATCCCATTTCATGATGATTTAGGGGTGAGCAGACGGCCCCAGACAGATCTGCCCACCCAATTATTGCTTTCACTAACGCTTTGAATTTCTGCGAGGAGGAAAATGTGGGCTGAAGGAACCAGGTGCTAAAAGACACACAGGAGGAATGACTCCCTGACTGCGAGGAAACCCCCTCTCTAGGCTCTTCCCAAAGTCACAGCTTTCCTCCCAGAAGGCAAGAGGTGACGTAGGAGAGCACCAAAGCCTGGGCCTTGTCACCCTCTGCTCATAAAAAGTCTTTTCAGACACACACCAGTGAGCCACGAGGAGGCTGTTTCCTACCATGCCCCATCTACAGAAATGCTTCACACACAGCATGACCGCACCCCCAGTTTATTAAATAGATTTTAGGAGGAAAAGTGAAGCAGTAGGGAGGACATTCTCCCCCATGCCTCAGTTTCCCCTGCCGATTGAGATAACAATACCAACCTTTGAAGAGCAATCCAAGCTTCCTTGGAGTAAAGTGCTCCATGACTACGTTAGAGCAGCACCTCAGTCTAAAAAAGGTCCCGGGACAGGGAGTGAGGGGACATTTTATCTGTTCCCTGAAATAACAGCACTTGGGATTACTGCCAACATTTTAATTTCATAACATGCTGATGTGGGGAGAAAGAGAGAATGAGAGAGAGAGACAGAGAGAGAGAGATGCAGCTGCATGTTTTAGCCAATGTCACTGAACTTATATTTTCTGTCACTGTTACATTCTCACCAAAACTCTGAAGTATGAACTTGGGCACTGCTTCCCAGGCCAGCAGCTAGCTGGCCCACAGTCTGCAAAGGGCAAAATTTACCTTGGAAACAAAACGGTTTGGATTTCGAAAAAACCTGCATTTAATCACACATTCTCCACCACAGACTAAATATATATTATCCATTGAACTGTGAAAGACTCTAGAATAGCAGCCAGGAATTTTACATACAAGAATTGGGGATATAATGGTGGCGGTTTTCTGATAGTGTCACTTAAACTGTCACATTTTAGCAAACAGAACACCCTGCCTCTACAAAATGACTTAATCCTTAAACTGTATTTATACAAGTATTTATTTTATAAGGCTTAGACATTTAAAGACTTCTAAAGAAGAGTCCTGTAAAGGTAAAAGTATGTGTAAGAAATGTTGAGGTCCTGTGCAACACTGCTAAGTTTGTTCTTTATTTTTTACTTTGTGCTGCATAACAAAAGCCACTAGACTGTTACTGTCTTGTCTGTAACTGTGTTAACAGCATTCCTTAATGATGTATATATGGAGGGGTCTTCAAGCAAAAGGAGCGATTTTAAAGAGAAAGTCAATCACTTTGGTGGTACTTCTAACGAGCAAAAAAAAATCTGAATAGTGGAGGACAAGTCTATCCCCGCATTATCTACTGCCTATATTTTACAATTTAGGCTTTANAAACTAGTAATTTTTATCTCTTTAGGACGCACACACAATACTTTAAGAGGTTTAAATACATTTTCCTATTATGGGAGAGCAGCTGACCCTGAATTTAATTACAGATATGAAGAATAGCATGTAGCTATTTCACTAACTGACTGTATCCAAAAAACAGAAGGCCATTTCAGAAAATTAGACTTCCTAGTTTAACAACTTGTGCTGGTGTTCTTTTGAAATATTTGTTTTGTGTTCTTAATGTTGGGGTTTTTTTTCATGTCATTAATCTTTTGTGACTTCAGTTTTGGTTTTGAATTCATATTTCTTGGTTTAGTAATTTAATTGTTACCCCTTAATCTGCACATAGAGTTTTCATGTAATGTAACACAGTAATTTTAATTTGATATTAATTTAGGTTGAGTATTTTCATCCTCATGTCCTGTGTCAGCTGCCAGCAGTCTTCACTGCAAGGATAGCTCCATACCTGTGAAAATACTCCATGATAATTTATTAAAAAATCATATATGTGATGCCCTTACAATTTCAACCTGCGTGCTGGGGGGTTTTCCTGTGACGTTATTCCTCAGCTACCAAAAAGCTTTCTTGGAATGGCATTTCCAACACCAAATTCTGCTCCCAGTGTCAGCAGTATCAGCCTGAAATAGCTCTTGGTTTAAGTGGAATCCTCCAGATTTAACTAAACAGGTGGGAATCAGATTAGGGGATCAAACTAAATTTTTTCCTTCATTTTGATTTTGTTGTCTAGGTGAATACCATTGCCATAAGGGGCAAGTTATAAGTTAACACAACTGTTCTCTCCCAGCGAATGCAACCAGCACCACAAAACCAGAAGTGCAGGACCAGGGGATGTCCCTTTAAGTGGGGACAGAGAAAAGCCAGGAAATTATCCCTGACTTCTGTATTAATTGTTAACAATGACATTGAACAAGACCAAAAGTGTTCTCCTAATTAAATTTCACCCTGAACCAGTTAAGTAATTGCAGGAAAGCTTCACCTTTATGCAGCTGGGTAATGTGCTACGTTTATGGCTTGGGAAATAAAGCACTGGCACGAGGCTC
Source organism: Pachycephala philippinensis (assembly GCA_013397055.1). NCBI lineage: Eukaryota > Metazoa > Chordata > Aves > Passeriformes > Pachycephala > Pachycephala philippinensis. The sequence goes on along the minus strand of VWZT01012902.1, from coordinate 112,170 downwards.
CTTTTTATCTGCGTTGAGGGCCCGTCGCCTTCACTGGCTCTGGTTCTTGAGGTTGACTTTCTCTTTTGGAATGGCTGCACACAAATTAAAGTGTCAGTTTTGAAGACGAAGGATACTAAATGAGTGTATCTTTGCTATACAACAAATGTGAACTATAATATTCAGTGCTGGCTTCTGATGTGTCAGTAAGTACAGAAGTATCTCGGACACAAATGACCTTTGCAACCTTTCAAGCTGTGTGATATTCAAATGGTTTTGTATATACTTAAATCATGTAGAGCGATGTAAAACCAGTACGACCTTGTCTAGTCTTCAAACTTAACAATAAAACTTTTGAAAAACGAGGTGGCTTTTGTTGAAGCGGTTGTGTTGCAACACCTTGAAGGAGACACAACTTATCTCAGCCTCGCTGGTGGCAAATGTGGAGCAGAGATAGAATGTGGTATTTTCCTGGTTTCATCCACGGGGTCTTTGTGGTAGGTAAGTTTTGTTTCTGGCAAAAATCAGCAGTTGGTGCTGTGCTCCCCTCAATGTGTTCCTTTTGTTCTTCCAGATAAAAAAACCCTGTAGGTTTGAACGAGTCTAAAAATACTTTTTTCCCCCCTGTCCTGCTGCTCTCTGAATGAGCACCAGAAATGTAAAACGACAATTTCATTTCCTGCAGGTCAGATTTCTTGGGATATTTATGAGTCCTTATCCTCTCTCCTCCACTCCTGCATAGGCAAATTAATTTCTGAGAAGGTAAGGAGTGGCTGCAGCCCATGCCTGCTGTGAGATGCCACAGCAGGGCTGGTGTTTGCTCACACCCTTGCCCCTTTTCTCTTTTATTTGCTGTGCAGCATGCTCCCCAAAATGTCTTATATTAGTGAACTCTATAATTTCAATCTCTGAAGAAGCTTAGAGGTTAAAGCAGCTCATGGAAAAGCCGTTCACTCCCGAATTTAAACAATTAAATTATGTAAAAAATTCTGTTTACTGAAGTGAGATGGAGCTTCAGTGATTTACACCTTGAATAAACCCGTAAAGACACGTGGTTTTGTTTTATAATGGTTTCACTTGTGTTGTTTCACCAAAAATCATCTTTTAGAGACAAAAACCACCCGCAGGAACTCACTGGTGAGTGTCTGCCCAACATGCAGCCTCAACACTCAACACTCAGTGCAGCATGTTGTCTTTCAGCAGAAGAGTCACACAATTGCAATTTTCCCTTATTGCATATTTCTGCCAGTCGTAGAAATGAGAAAACAACTCTGCACACAAGAAGAGGAGTACTTTTGGAGAGTGGTGGCTGAACATCAGCACTTCAGTCACAAATTTCTGCATCTTGAAGCTTTCTGATTTTTAGTTATAAATTGCAACTCTTTCACAAAACGTGGAAGCTTTTCCTGAAGAACCAAAAAGTGGGTTTTCCCCACGTTGTTCATAACATATAACCCCAGGAATTCTAGTGAAGACAATGAGAGAAAATAATGAGTAAATCTCTTCAAAATAGCAACAATTTATCAATGTCCAGTCTCCCATATCTCTTGCTAACGAGCTCAAGGGATTAACACGAGTATCAAGGCTCTACATCATGAAATAAGCAGTCTCTGATACTTCTGTGGTAAACACAGTGACTCTTATTTTATGCCTTAGATTTAATAGCAGGAGGTCAATCTGTTCACTTAGTGATTGCTAAGTGACCTGTGATCACTTAGTCTTAGAAATCAAATACAACAAATTAGAAGATAATTTTAAAATAGGACTGAATAAAGACAATTTTACTGATCCAAAAGTCTTTCCTTTTTTTATATATATAATTTGCATAATTTTTTTAATAGAGAGATACACTTTGGAATCCAAAAGACTGCTTTAGATTAAGAATCTAAAATATAAAAGGCAGAATTGCACAAACCTTTGTTATGCAG
>VWZT01012902.1:91980-110256 GCA_013397055.1 Pachycephala philippinensis | reverse complement strand
AATAAATTTTATTTTTATATATTTTATTTATTTTAAATTTATATATTTAGTGCATGTTAGTAAGAATACCTGGGGCTTCATGTAGTTTATATAAACTTAGAAGCAGGCTCCACGTGTCTGGGAGTGTAAGGGAAGCATGAACCACCTGGTGACACACAGGTGGGGCACAGGAGATGGGGAGGATGGCCAGAGCACTGTCTCTTTCTCACAATAACATTTCTTTCTCTGGTTTGCCAGCTGAGGGGCTGCAGTTATGCAAGGTCTCACATCAGGTGATGGGTCAGCAGGCACATTTCTCTCTGGGTGGAGGAAATCAACCCTCAAAATACACTGGGAAAGGTCACTAATCATTTTCATCAGAGTGGAAAATCCAAAGCAGACTAAATGAATGTATTTTTTTCCTGGGATGCTGCGAGAGGCCGGTAGGAGCTGTGGAGAAATGTATTGTGCTGCCTTGGCCACAATAAATGCAATCAAGTACACACACACTGCATAAAATATACATGTAAGGCATTGAAGCAAGATCAAAGGGCCCCAAAAAAAGTGATACATGCTATTTTCTTATGAAAGTGTCAGAAAATATGATGTAGGTGCTGTAGACTGACACACTGTGGGCTTGTGCCAGGTCTGGCTGGGATGGATTTACCCTTCTGAGGTTTCTGGGGTCTAAAGTTTCTCAGTCACAGGCTCTTTGCCACAGCTGCTCTGGGCACCCTGTGCCAGGGCCTCCCCACCCTCACAGGGAACAATTCCTTCCTAAAAACCAATAATTAAACCCACCTACCTTTTCTTCCTGGCTTCCCAATAATTAAACCTACCAGGACAGGCTGTGGTGACTGTGAAATGGTGAAATTCAAGATCCTTTGGGTGGTGAGAAAGACACACAAGTTCAATGCCCTGGACTTCAGAGGAGGAGAATTTGGCCTCTTCAGGGATCTATGATGGGTTTAAGTCCTGGAGGGAAGGGGGCCCAATAAAGCTGATGAATATTCAGTGATCACCTCCTCCAAACTCAGGAGCAAAACATCCCAAGGAAGAGGACATCAGACAAAGATGTCAGGAGTCCTGTGTGGGTGAACAAGGAGCTCCTGGACAAGCACAAAACACAAAAAGGAACTCTCTAGAGCATGGAAGCAATCACAGGTAGCCTGGGAGGAGTACAGAGAAGTTGTCCAGAAGAGGTAAAGCCCTGATAGAATTTAATCTTTCCAGGGACATCAAGGGCAACAGGAAAACTTTCTATGGGTATGTTGGTGACAAAAGGAAAAGTAGGGAAAATGTGGGCCCACTCTGGAAGGAAAAGGGAGACCCAGGACATGGAGAATGCTGAGGTACTCAACAACTTCCCTCAGTTTCACCAAGAAGTGCTCCAGAAGAGCGACTGATGTCACCTACCTGGACCTGCTTAAAGCATTAGATGCTGCCTTGCACAGCCTCCCTCCTCTAAACCGTGGAGTCAAAACCAGCACACGTGGATTTGATGGATGGGGCACGGGGTGGGATGAGGAATTGGCAGGACAGTGGCACTCAGCTGTGGTCAGCACCTCCACGAGGTCACTGAGGCCAAGGGCGAGGTGCTGCCCCTGTGCTGGGAGTGGTGACTTGTTGCAGCGGGGTCCTCTCTCTCCTCCACTCTTAAACTGTTTTTATCTCAACCCAAAAGCTTTGTCAATTTCATCTTCCCACTCCCTGACCTTTCCTGCCTGTGGAAAGAGTGAGCCAGAAGCTGTGTGGGGCCCAGCTGATGTTTGGGCTCAATCCACCACAACTTTACATGCAGCACACACGTCATATTGGGATCCAGAGTTATGCACACTGAGAAATTGTCTGTCTGAATGTTCTTTCCTCAGTTTTTCTCTTGAAGGATGGGCCTCTGCTATTTTTGACCTGGAGAAATTCCTTTATTACATGCTACCATAACAGGTTCACAGCTTCTCCAATGTGTGTGTTCACAGCTTCTTTCTAAGGGACAGAAGGCGTTAACAGAGAATTTTTGGCTGACCAATTAAAGCATGGGTTGTTTAGTAAATATGGAGTGTACATTCACATATATCTATTTATATATGTGTATATATATGTGCATTTTCTACAGGTCAGAGTCCTTTATGTCATATTTCATCTGGGAATAGAGAGAGAAAAGTGGAAGTAGTATTACAAAGATGTTAAGCTCAGCAAGCTAATCCAGCTGTTCTTCTGATGTATGCTGATATAAGTTTTTTCCATTTAAGAAAGAATTGATGGGGATTGGGGGGGAACAGTGCTCCTTTGTAGGTATTTTATTTATGCCCCCAGTTTGCTACCACAGAATCACAGAATGGTTTGGATGGGAGGGGACATATAAAAGCCACACAGTCCAACATTCTGGACATCCTGAACCAGACCATGGCACTCAGAGCCCCACCCAACCTGACCTTGAGTGTTTCCAGGGATGGGGCAGCCACCACCTCTCTGGAAAAACCTCTTCCAGTGTTCCACCACCCTCATCGTAAAATCTTCTTCCTTATATCTAATCTAAATCGACCCTGTTTTAGTTTAAAACCATTTCCCCTTTGTCCAGTCACAAATGGTCCTGCTGAAACATTTGTCCCCAGTTACCTTTCCTGAGGAGCTCATATGGAAATGCTGTTTTCTTCACAGAGAAACGGGCAGCACTTCTTGAAAGTCAGAAGTGCTTCTTTATTTTAGAGCCATTTCTCCCTTTACTGAGGGATTTGCAAGTGTTTCATTTTCATATTTTTCAGGAGCCATCGCTGGCCAGTGACCGGAATAAACGAGGAGGTTTTCTGGTTCACAAAGACGGGAGTCAGAGCAGCTTCCAGAAGAATCTGACCCAATATTTATACAATATACATATATAGCACATGCCACTCACCACCTGCATTGGCTGCTCCACCTCCCCGCTCCTTTCCAGCTCCTGAGCCCTGACAGAAAGTGTTGTTCAGCCGTGGCAGTGAGACCAGCTATTCACAAGTGGCTTTTCACTCCGTAACGGCCACATTCCCCAAATATTTCTGGGAGTCCGAAGCCAGGCTCCCAAACCAGAGCAGCCCAGGGGCTGGGTGTGATGTGGCAAAGGAAAACTCACCCCTGGTCCCAGCGCAGCAGCTGAGCTGACTGAATGGCACGCACAGCTCACATCTGCAAACACAGGGTGGGCAGCAGGAATGGCTCAGCAAACATGTCCCAGTTAATCCCTTCGTGGCATAAAAGACTGCACTTCAGCTGAAACGGTTTGGGTATTTTTAAATAAATGTTTAGCAATCTTTTCCCTCGCCTGTGCCGCAGGCATTCCTCTGGCCCGCAGAAAAAATGCATTTGTGGTTAATTTCTTCTCCAAAGGGTTACTTTCTGTTCGGGTTCATGTCTGCCAAGCATTGAGACTGCCTGAATGGACCAACGTGCCCCTGAAGTCAGACGATGGAGTAAAAGAATCTCCACAAAGAGATGTGGGGTACTGGTGTAGCATCCTCAGCATACCAAAGGGAAGGACTGCCTGACACACCCTCAATGCCACCAGCCCAGAAAATAGTCAGATGAGCAAACACCTTGGTGTCAAACAACCACTTTGTGGATCTGAGGACCTTGTTTAGGCTGCAGGAGAGTGAAATGTGTCACTAATGTTCCAGTGTGAGTGGTGATGTGATTTCTGACGGGTGCCGTGCTCCTTTCAGGCATCCCCCCAACAGCTGTGTGTTACCAGGGCTCTAATGAGCGCTCCCTGGTTCTCACCTGATATCTTCCACATGTGATGCTGAAATCATCCTGCACTGCCTTGTGAGAATCTCCATTGGTACACTTTGTTGGTAAATTACTGAGGAGTCTCTCAGAGCTGCCTTTTTTCCCTTATTCTGAGCTGTCTGTACATACTGATGACCCTTTTGGTTGTATTCCGATGTCGTCGTGAATCACCCGAAAATATTGACAATTTTGCAGCCCCGATCATCTCCTGAACTGCAGCAAAGGAGTGTTTTGATTGAACAGGCAAAGGCTTATTAGCATTCCCTCACTGTCTCAAGACAGTCTGGGCTGGTTCTCCCTGGCCAGCACAGCAGACTTCAAACCAGGGAATGTGTGCATCAGGCTGTGCTGGGGAGAGGCACTTTGATAACCTTCCCTTCTCCTATTTATCATCTTCCCCAGGGGCCTTTCCTCTAGCTCTGCAGCAGAAGTATTGATTGCACCAGCCCTGATCCCAGAGGGTCTCACAGAGATCCTGCACCTCAGCAGTGGGGAAAGGTGGGGTTTCAGCAGCCCTCCCCTGGCTGCCCAGCAGTAATTGAGCTCCCATCAGCAGGACTCCTGGCACAGCGTTCAGACACAGATAAGCAATGCTGGGAGAGTCACACTGAAGGTGACTCCAGCTCCCACTTTGCCTCAGAATCTCTGAGCCTCCCCATGGTGCTGGTTTGACATTCTCTCCGTGATTCAGAGCACAGAGAAACTGAAGCGAGTGTGGAAAGAGACGAGGGGCAGGACTGGGCTGGCCCCTGCGTGCAGCAATTCCAACCACAAGGCTCTGAACTGTGAGCACCACTGCCAAAAACAGCATGGGCAGAGTCAGCACCTCCCGTTCAAAAGCGCTGTTCCAACCCTGCACAGCACAGAATTTGGTTTTATCACTTTTTATCCAATTTATGTGGACTGAATATTCATTACAGAGAGACGGGAGGGGAAAAAGGGTAGATCTTCATCTGAACTTAATCCCCCAGCACTCCTGTGACTCTCCAGGTCTTCCAGTCTCTAAGAAGTGTGGTCTGGCTCTGAGAAGTTGAGTTACCCTTACCTGAATTAACTTAAATTAATTTTATAGCCAACCTGCTTGAAAGACTCATTCATACGACACAATTCTGGCTAAAGTTATTTCAAATGCCAGTGTTGCCTTAATGCACGTCTTAACTCTTTCACAGGGGCTTCTTCTTTCTCTGTTTTCATCTCGAGACAACCTGATTGCATGCAGGAGAATTAGTTACTCTGAGAACAGGAAAGACCATCCCCATGAATACTAATCCACAGCCTTTATTAAATTGAAGCTAAGGGGCTGCGGTGGGGGCAGGTGAGAGAAGGAGGGAGAGAAAGGAGTGTCTGAATGTGCAAGCTGGAATTTGGATGTATTTGAAGAAGCAGGAGGAGCCAAGCTGCAAGAGGCACCTTTTCTCTGCCCTCTTCAGAGCAGCACAGCCCCACACAGGTGCGTGCAGGTGTGATGGGTTTAATCGTGGGCAGGGGCTCAGGTTTGCCTGGGACTGCCACACAAAATGCAGAAGCAGGCACAGCTGCATGACTGGCATCTCCACCACGACCTTTTTTCTCTTCCTATTACACCGAAGTCTCTTAACTAATTATGCAGGATCTCAGCCTGCTCTGTGATCCTGTTAGCTCCAGGCGTAATTGCAAATGAGACAAGAGATCTCAGCTGTACAGCTCCTCATGGTGGCACTCCTTCTTTGTCCGGTGTTAATTATTCCTTGCAGCTGACAAGGAAACAAAGACCAAAGAGTTAATTCTCAGTACAATGAAAAATCAGTACTTGCTACTATGTTCTTATTTACCTAGAAAACGCTGTTTGGTTTTTCGATGTGAATACTTGAAAAACAGGTGCTAGATAAAAGGTGAGAACCCGAGACACAAAGGAAAACATCAGATTTATTTGCAAGCCAGAGAGGATGTGCCACAAGCTGTTCTCAGGGAAGGTGGTAACTGAGCCCAAGCTTTGTGGGGGTTTTTCTCCCAGATCCTTGCAGTGGCCACCACAATACGTGGCACAGGACATGCAGGTGTGGCACAGGACCTCAGCAGGAGGATGGAGGCACCCTCACATCCCCATCCCAACCCTCCTGGATAGCCATGGGAAATGGAGGAGGGAAATCTGCCACTTCTCTCTGCAAGAGGAGCACCCCAGACACCCTGGGGAGACCCAAAGGACAGCCACAGTGTCACTGCAGGTTGGGTGTGCTGGTGTCACTGGGGCTGGGAGCAGCACCCAGCCCATCAAATGGGGATTATTCCTCCATTAAACTGTGGTACCTGCCTTGTTCTGATGATGCCTTAGGTTTTAGCTTTTATATGTTTCAAGTCCTGCATTCCCAGAGTGTAACTCTGCAGTGTCCTGCAGCCTGGGAGCTGCTGCTCTCTCATGCTGAGACAGACAGAACAAAGCCTCTCCAGGCTGCTCTCAAAGGACACAGAGCCCGGCCTAGGCCCAAAATGTGTAACCCAGCATCTTGAGAAGGGGGGCAAGCTGAGGGGAAATTCCATCATTAGCTAAAGTTTAATTGGTGACATTGGGTTGAGATGCAAATGGCCCAAAGCTATAAAAGTGTGAAGAACTCGTGACTCGGGGTCCATCTTGGGTGCAGCCTTTGGCCTGCCCAGGGTGTGCCTCTGAAGGCCTTTCAAATAAATATCCACCTTTATTCCCTTCCTCCTGTCCAGCCTCTGTTTCTGGGTTGGCCTCTCAAGGCACCACTGACACAATTACGTGGGTGAAGAGTGCAATTCACCACCTGAAGCCCATCTGATTCTAAAATACAGCCATATGGGTGTTTTGCACATCTGTAGGTGTCCCCTACACCTGGATTTCACTACCAGAGACAGCAATATTCAGCCTTTCCGTATTTGTAGATTATTTAGATCAGGATTTTTTGCCAGATCTAGGAGTCCCCCAGAGACAGACAGTTTTTTTCCCTATAGCCTCTGCAGTGCCATCAGCTCTGTGTTCACCTCTGGGTACACTGTTTTTTTTCATGTCCCTTTGTCTTCTGTTCTGATTCCATCACCTTGCATCTCAAAGTCAGTATGTACTGGAGGATTTTGATATATTGTGGTTCTTAAAAAGCATTTGTTGATCTTAATCCAAATAAAGTTGGAAGTAAGGAAGTGGAAACACTGGATATCACCTTATAGCAGCTTTCCTGTACCTAAAGGGGTTCTGGAGAGAGATTTTTCACAAGGACATGCAGTGACTGGACAAGGGGGAATTTGTTTTAAGATGAAGGTGAGTAGATTTAGATTAGATATTAAGAAGAAATTCTTCCCTGTGAGGGAGGTGAGGCCCTGGCACAGGGTGCCCAGAGCAGCTGTGGCTGCCCCTGGATCCCTGGCAGTGTCCAAGGCCAGGTTGGACAGGGCTTGGAGCACCCTGGGACAGTGGAAGGTGTCCCTGCCATGGCAGGGATGGCATGGGATAATCTTGAAGATCCCTTCCAACCCAAACCATTCTGTGAGTCTATAACCATATTTTTTCTGAGAATATTGCCCAGAACTGATGCATGATGCAAATGTACTAATAAAAATTTAAATGTGCGTCTAATTCAGGTCTTCCTCTTACTTTCAGGGATGCAGTTCTGAATTCACAAAGCGTAGCATTTTCTAGTCAAATATTATGCAGACAGCCAATGCAATTAATGCAGAGGATGACTCTTACAGTTTTGTGGAATGCTGTGTAATATTTGAGGATAAGGCTTGCTCAATCCCTCTTACTGAAGCCATTCCTATTCTTCCATCCTTCTGCAGCCATATTTTGAGAGTGAGGGAAAATGAATGTGATAAATGCAGCAAACAATTACCATCAGGAGAGAGGTTGTGCCTTATCCTCGCAGCCTGAAGGAAGACAATGAATGCTGAACACTTAAGTCTTTTTGCAGCTCAAGTCTTTCTCTAATTGAGGCGGTATTTTGTTCCTCATAAGATATGTGAAACGCATCTCATAAAATTATGCTCATTATTTGAAAAAGGAAAGAAAGAAAGGAATAGCCTGTACATGATGAAAAGCACTTAAAAGCTAGCGTCTCCTCGAGGTTTATTTCTGTAGGTGAAGTTCTACATCATTAATAATAGAAACTAAGGTGGGGAAGTGAATTCAGATTATTATTTTCTGCTTCTAATTATAATTCTTCATCACATACCTTTTCAGAAACATCTGATTCTGGATATTTCATCTAAAAATATTGAAGATTCCTTTGAAGAAAGGATACGTTCAACATGGACATATTACCCCTTGTTTCAGATGTGTTTTTAATATAACCAAGTGCTACTCTGTTTCAGTAAATTCAAGCTCTACCTAAATAATAATGGAGTGTATATTTTATTTTTGACTACTTACCATCTTTACATGATTTATTGTTCTGAAGTCACAGGGAACAAACATCCTCAGAGGAGAAGTTTAACCCAGAAACTGTCAGCACGTGTTAATCTTCATTATTTCAAATACTATACACTTTTTTTTTTTTCTTTTCTATTAAATATTGAAGAATCCTCACACGCCTGGATGGAAACATTTCCTTTCAAAGTGTAGAAAATGTCTAGCACTATTTGCTCAATGTTTTCATGCACAGTCGCACTTTCACAAATACAGGCATGAACTCGAGGGGAGGCAGGGCCAGAAACTCAGTTGTTATAAAATGGACAATTTGTGGAGGCTGTGGGACACTAAGAAATAGAAAATAGGGATCTGTTGAGAAAATGAAACTGCAGGCTGATCACTAGGAAAATGTTCTCAGCACCCAGACTGGTTGGGCCATGTCGCTGCGGCGGTGCGAAGAGGCAATGAAGGACTTAGAGACACGAGTGTGGTCAGCAGAAAGGAATGAATTATTTAATTAATAAAGGGCGGGTTTTTATGTGTTTAGTTCTTTTAGTGTTTTCCTAAAGGGCAAGAGGTATTGGACCTCTAACTAACTACCTATCAGGGTGATTGGTCAATTCACACATCATCCATTTCTCTAGTCAGTATCACAACAATTCTAATTATATTCGCAGGTACAAGATGAGCAAAGTCTGTTTACAGAAAACTTTATCATATTTTGCATAGTTTCGCGTGAGAAAGAACAGAGCTCTCACAAACTGCTGCTGAGAGCTGAAAGCTTCTCTGCTAAGGCTTTTTAGCATCCATAGGGCCACACGGGCATGACAAGTTACAGGTGTGAAGCCCAGTGCGTGTCACCCAAACTGAAGATTTTATCACCTGTTGGGTGGATTTGGGGCAGAACACATATGCCACTACAAGAGGAAGGCAGAAACTCGACCCACGCAGGGCACAGAGCTGCTTTGTTGTGCCAAGGGCTCTGTTTGGTGAGGGGGATGCCACAGATGTGCCACACATCAGCAAGCCCGTGTAGTGATCGGTTCATGTAGCAGGTGTAACTATTGATGAAAGGCCATTAAGCTGCTTCACTTCAGAGAATTCCATTCAGAGGCAAATCCAGCTACATCCCAGGTGACTGCTAGCCCATCCCTGCGAGTGCCTGACAGAGAAAGTGTGTGTTTCATTTTCCCCAGGCGCACGGCACTGCCGGGCTCTCTGAAGCACGAGGCAGGATGCCATTATGCTGAGCCTGGACTGGCAGTAATTAGAGTGACCCAGGCTTTCTCAGAACTGTTGCAGCTCAAGAAACACAGCTTTACCTCCCCTGACCTTCTCCACAGCTGCCAGACTGAAGGAGCACCACGGGATTAAAAGCATAAATTAGCTCAGTGGCTCCTTCGGAACAGCATTGATCCAGGAAGCGCAACAACGGACAACTGCTTCCTCAAAACCTCAAGTCATCAAATAAGTGTGTAGGAGACCTTTAATTCAGTGGGTTTTATAATATGGTTTGGCTAATATAATGGGCGCTTGAGCCAGGCCATTTCCAACACATGCAATCCACTGTGAAAACGAGTGTTAAAAAAAAGTTTAGCACAAAACCAAGTCTCATCGAGGAAAGGGAGTGAACAGGCAGTGAAGTCAAGAGGCCAATCAAAACAGATACAAATTCACTGAACATCACAGTTGTGTGGGAGATCTGTGCATTCTAAATTTGCAAAGAGTTTGGACTGATAGATGACGTGTCACCTTTGATGCACAACTATAAAATCCTTTTATAAAAAAGTATTAAGCAAGTAAGGGTTTAATTGATGGTTCTGGCCAACAGACCTGCTTCAGACAATGTATTCCCACCTTCAGACTTTTCCTAAGTAATGGAAGGTTTTGAAATATATAGTTTAAATGCATTTTACACACACAATATTTCCCAAATATAGCCGCCCATAAACGGTGTGACCATAAATCTTGTTCAAACAGGCTGTATAAAAACACGAGCAGCTCAAGGTTAGCCCTGCAAAACAACCGTGTTTGCTTTTTACAAGACCTTCCTTCAAAAATATCCATAACAACATCTAAATTCGCCCCCTCTGCCTTCCTTGGGATAGCACAGAGCCCTCAGAAGGATGAGTTTGGGAGGCAAATTGTCAGGCTGCTGACAACACTGTCACGCTGGAGCTGGTGCAAACCCCCAAAAAGTGCAGCAGCACTTCTCCAGCATGGGGGAGAACCAGTGATCTGCATGCATAATGCAGGGCCCTGACACACCTCTGCTGCCTGCTGGACGTGTGGAGTTCTGGAAATATCAGCTGTAGGAACCTCTGCAGGCTCACAAGAGAGGTGATGCTGTGATTGAGGTGCTGAGAGAGCTGTGGGAGGCTGGGGCTGGTGTGTGCCTGTCAGAGTGCCACTGGCATCGGGGTGGGGAAAGAGGAGCTTCTTCCCAAATATTGATTTTGATAGTGCCTTAATTTGGACCAGTTTTACATCAGGGTCACCTGGACTGGCTTCAAGTTCACTGCTTTGATGTGATGCTGACATGAAAAACTGGTATTTCTCTTTTCTCAACAAGGACATCTAGATGGAAAATGGCCGTGTGGATGGCACTGGGAAGAATAAAGGCAGGCTGCTGTTTGTTTGCTTTTTGTTTCAGCGAGATTGAATCTCTGATTTGGAAAATTGATTAGTTTTGCTTGATCTTTCCCACACAGCGCTGAGGATAATTGCTAAATATGTTTACCTTGAAATCTTTATGGTATCAGAGTTCACTCTTCTTTATACTCGCAGTCCCTAAAGGCAAGGAGCTCAGAGGGTACACTGTGCATTTCTTACTCTTTGACAAAGAAATTCTTAACTCTTTGACAAAGAAATAACATAGCACAGCTTGAACAAGACTACTAGAAGAGATGCAATTCAAGACCTTTCTATTGTCACTATGATCTCTTTTTACATGAATATATTATGCTCTTAAAAACCCTTTTTGGGAGGTAAGCATGCAATTTAGAGCTATAGGCAAGTAGAGGCAGGGAAAAATAAAGGGGATGAGTGGAATGCTGGAATTCCAATAAAGTAGCATTTTGAACAGTAGTACTTATACGGATATGATAGAAATTATACGGATTCATTAGATATAGGGTTTTACCACTCAGTTGTTATAGAGATGATGAGGAAGTCTAGGAAGAGTGAAAGATATGGCTCTCCAGTTCATTGACTTCCTTAGTTTACATATCATTTACATCTTTTTATTCTCTTTCACATGCTTTTTTTTATTTTCCAGTGTCAAAGGCAGGATCTTTCAGCAATTTTTCTTTCCCTGCATTCTGGACAAGACACAAAAATGCCAGTGTGTATTTAACCAGAGCAATAAAAAGAGAAAGGGCCCTGCATGCCCAAAGCAATTGCAATTACAAACTGAATTTACTTTGATTCGGTGTCTTTCAAGGCTGGGGAGGATGAGCAGGATGGTTTCTGTTTCTTGCTGGGGCTCACCATAGCAAGTGGCATCACTTTTTTTTTGGTGCAGAGGAGGACTGGAGGAGATGAAAGACCTCGTGGGTTTTTGCCCATAGTTCTCCTTCCCAGGTGAAACCTTGTGCCTGTGCCTTGCTGTCAAACTCCTGCAAAACTCCTGCAACGTTTGACTGTGTCAATAACAATGCTGTGAAATCTGTGTGCTTTTCTCTAAAACCCTTTTCACCTTGTGGTGACGGAGGATGAACTGAAAACCTGGACATTTTAACAGCACTCCTCTCCTACAAATAGCACCCTTCTCCTAAAGGCAGTGAACCATCCCCCTTGCCCCTCGCCCAGCTGCTTAAAATTAAAACTATTTTCCACTGCAGACTTTGCTAGTAGCATCAGCACCAGGCCAGCACAGAGTCTGGTGTACAGCTCCTCTGTCACCCTGTTGTAGCACAAACATAAAAAGTTCGCTGTCCATGATTATTTTCTTCAGCTTGAATATCTGGGTACAACAAATCTAAGGAACAGCTCTGACAGCTCCTCAGGTGATGAGAAGTCACCCTACCTCACTAAAATTGTTCTTGGCTGTTCAGATACCTCCCTAATTCCTGGCAATGTGGGCAGAATAAAAGATGAGATTAACAAATCTGGTTACGTCAGAAATCTGAGGTGGAGAGAGAAGTGAACACTGAGTCACAAAGGTGATGATCTCACAAGCAGCACAATGAGTGCAGAGGGGAAAGAGTTTCCACGTCAGTCAGACAACCTCAGAAATGATTCACTATCTATTTTTTTTTTTTTTGGTAATTCCTTCTTTAATTAGGAGGACTGCACCTCTACACCACACATTCATGTAAATCACCTGTCTGTCCATCTGTCTGAACATCCATCCAGCTCCCACCTCTCCTCCCTTTGTTATTACTCACAGCTGTCCCTGAGGGTACCACTGGAGCAGATCAGCGCCGAGTAAATCAATATATTTTAGGGATGAGCTTTCATGCAAGTGACACTAATTATCACGAAATAACAAAACTGTGTCGTTAAACCACCTGACCATATATACTGTGCTGTTTTATGTTCCATCATCCTCTGAGTGCCTCTGCTGGTTCCAGTAGACGGGTTGTTTTTCTTTTCATCACTTCTCCCAACAGATAAAATTAAACTGTCTCAGCCTGAGAAAAAATTATGAAATCTGCAGCAGTGAATAATCAGTCCTTTCAGACAGAAGCAGCCGTGGGGACGTTTTAAAACTTTCAAAAAAATTGTCACTTGCCAACTGTGGTGACTTCTTGTTTTACTCACCAAGGAACCAGCAGAGTGTACCTGCTCCGTCTTCACATGTAATCCCACGAGATGGGTTTTGTTGGAAGCAGACGAGTATTTTTAGCTTTATTGTCAGAGCCAAAGACAAGATTTCAATATTACAAAGGAGAGGGTAGTCTTCAGTGATGGCACTGTGCTAATTGCTGTCAAAATCTGGCTCTTGACAGACAGGAATAGCTTGAGAAAGAAAATATAAGCATTGAACCAGGTTTATTGATCAAATTGCTGATGAGCCCAAAGGTCTGCCTTGTTTGGACAGCACCCTCCAGCCACTGGGAGGGCTTTCAATGCTCTTTATCACAGAAATATTTGCTGTATAAAGGTAGGAGAAAAGAAAAATTGCCTAGAAGCTTGTAAGGGAGCACGGTTCATGCTGTTGTGTGTTTGACAGTGGGTGTTAATCCTTTTGATATCCCAACAGCAGCCTTCCACCACCCCAGCACATTACTGTTTATCATGGCACCTTTTAATGATCTTCTGGTAATTTTCTCTTCATGCTTTTCCCAATTGACCTGAATTATACATTCCAGGGCAAGTTTTATGAGCCATTATACGAAATGCTTCACTAAAATCTTTACATACAATCATATTATACACTTCTTTGCCTTATTGAATTCCGTACTTGCTAATGCACGTGTTTTCTGGGATTTTTTTTTTTCCATGCCAATTGTTCATCTGTGACTAATCATCCACTTCCAGCTAGAGATTAAAAAAACCCACTGTCTCGATAAATTTCAAAAATAGCTAAAGAGAACAAAATAAGTCAAGTGAAAGTAGATAATTTCCTTTCCTTAAAGACCGAATACATGAAGTAATTCTCATTTAACATCACGTAGCTACCTTGCAGGGCAGCCACTGCACACTCCACCTCAGGCTCACCCATACTGCAGCTGCAGATGTGGTTACACCATAACCTGAAAGAAGGTAAATTTAGATGAGATATTGGGAAGGAATTGTTCCCTGGGAGGGTGGGGAGGCCCTGGCACAGGGTGCCCAGAGCAGCTGTGGCTGCCCCTGGATCCCTGGCAGTGCCCAAGGCCAGGCTGGACACTGGGGCTGGGAGCAGCCTGGGACAGTGGAAGTGTCCCTGCCATGGCAGGGGTGGCACTGGGTGATTTTAAATGTCCTTTCCAACCCAAATCATTCTGTGGCTATATAAGAACCTCTGGCAAAGCTCTGCTTCTCTGCTGCTGGTTTTGACTGGGTCTGGCATTAATAATGAGCATTAGATTTCAAAACAAAACAGAGATACCCATAAAATTATTGCTGACTTCCTGCATGGGGAGTAAGGTGACATAGAACCTTTCAAAGGAAATAACACCAGGCATCTTCAGAGTTTGGTGTCTCAAACCTGGGCTGGCCAGGGCACAGGGCAGTGCTCAGGAGGGAATAGATGTGCAGGAGGAGAGGAATGAGCAGAAGGTCACAAGAGATGTACCTTGTTCTTTAAGCTTTTCAGTCTTTGGGGGTTTTTTCTCATTATCCAAGTGATTGTATTTATCTGTATCTCTGAACAGAAACAAAGGAGAAATTCTTAGAGATATTTTCGTGATTTGTTTCCCTGAGCATTTCCAGAGAGTGTTTTACTGGATGTGCTGAACATCCACACAACAGGGAGTGACCAATGTTTTCTGGATTGCCATGTGCAGCTCCGAGCTCCTGGGCTCCCTGGAGCTAATTCATCACTAACAGTGTCTCACTGCCGTGTGCCCAAAATTTGTGTGAATTTATCACCAAGGTGATATTGCTGCTCTGAAAACATCCCTGAAGACACCGCATAAATGCATTTTTAAAATTCCGACGGGAATAAATGTGTGTGACACACAGCTCAGGTGACTAGAAGTTTAAAAGCTATTACTTTCCATCATTAGTAATCCCCAGGGCTGGAGCATTCAGCTGTGAAGACAGTTTTGTACTTGCAGTGACACAAGGTCATCATAAAGAGATTATTTTCTGCGGTGCTTAGCTGGAGTTTCTTTCCCCAAATGACTTCCATGGCTACAGGTAACTGTGTTTTTATCACCAGGAAAACAAATACAAAACAAACAAAATGATCCAGGCCCGAACTCCTGTGTCTTCTCAGAGCACAGAATGTCAAGGGTTTAAACTTCTCCAGAAGTATAGATTTCTGAATTTGCATTCTTCAAAAGCCACTTAGAAATATTCAGCATAATGTATTTATTAGCGAGGGTGAAATACTTCAGCAGATACAAAGAAATTGCCTATTATGTACCAATTTATTAGTTCATTTCACGTTAGTCTGTGATTTATACTACATAGCTTCAAAGGGGATGACAGAATAGAAAGAACAAAATGATGAGATTTATGCCTCAAAATGTATTATGAAATGGACCAAAGCAATAGCAGTTAAAAGATGACTTTAAAAATATCTCCCAATGCCTGTGCAAAGAAAATGGGAAGAGAAAAAGAAGGATAATTGTAGTATCTCATTTTAAACATGATTTCCCTTGTTTGCATTCTCCTCCAAAACCAACAACAGTAAAAGGACTGGAAAGTTGACATTATTAGTGGTCATTGCTCAGATAACTGTGGTGTTGATTCAGACCAACAACAATTCAGAGCACTGCAGAATTTCAGCTTTCCTTTTCTTTCCTTTAGTGACAGAGTAGTTGTGAAGAGAAACCCTTTTGTTATCCTGGTGAATTCTGAGGGTGCACAGCTGTAAACCACAATGGAAACACTGCTAATAGCCTGGAGCCTCGCATGTGCAGAGATCATTAATGTGCTCACCCAACATGTAAGGCACCAGCAGAAATAACAAATGTTAATGGAGCAGAGTTTCACACAACCTCACGGCGACACTGGCAGGGCACGGAGCACCCACAAAGCCCGGCGTGGAAACCTTGGAAACTCAGAAGCTCGGGTCGTTCAAGCTGCTGTGCTGGCAGAGAATCCCATTTTCCTGGAGAATAATTACTGATCAGACAGCTGCTGAGACTCTTGTGGGAGGGGACGTGCGTGGGGGACAGGGGAAGTGGTACCTGGGGCACCAACACGATGCTCATGTAGGACACCACAAGAGGAGAAAAAAGGGGACAGGGAAATCTCCAGAAGGGAAAACACAGAAATTTCTGCTTCCAGTGGTTCTCTGTGAGATCCTTCTTGGCCTTGACCAGCCCCCTGGGGCTCGCCCTTCTTGACACACCAGAATTTTGAACAAGTATAACGCAATGATCGACCTGTGCACAGAAATGTGATTAACAGCCCTCTTCTTTTGAAATCCCCTTTTCCCCAGATGTTTTGTCCTTTGCAAATGTGTCCACCACAGAAAGTTGCTCTGGACACAATCCACGACATCCCTCGTTTATCCCAGGTTTTACCACTTCTGGATACAGCACCCTGCCTCCTACACAGTCAGCAGTTGTGCTACACCGTGTTAAATCCTGCTGAACTGCTAACATCAGCTGTGGCAAAGGAAAACCCAAAAAGCCTTAACAAAAGCCATTACTGAAATCTTAAACTATAAAATATGCGTGCGGGCACACATATGAAAAAGTAAATGTATTGTGGAATATTTCAATTGCAGCATTTCACTTAGGAATAAACATTTGTCTTGCCGTATTTGGGTTCTGATAAAACCCTAGGAAAAAATGGCTTATCTTTGGTAACAAGGAATTTTAAATATTAATAGATATTTTCTGCTGCTGCCGCTTTCTCCTGCTTCGACCTTGTGCGTTATCTGTTTCTCTTTGGCTGGAAATATAAAGTTTTCAGGCTGAAGGGATATAGGATATAATTTTAAATGCTTAAGCCCAAGCCAGTGGATACAGATTTCAGCCTATTTTCCACTGAAACACAGTAAGAAACACAAGATGCAATTATTTATAAGCACTTGGAATAGCTGATGCTATATTCACAACATCCTTCCTCTGAAAAGAAATTTCAGGGATGACAAATGCCAAATATTTTTGGGTGGTCAATGGTAAGGGAATGAATTCCACTCAACTCACGTGCACAGAATATCCTTCATTTTCAGATGCTCATTGGGGCACTCAAAATCCTTAGAAAGAAAAGCTGCCCCTTATAAAACACAATTAATCTCTTTTCCTCCAGGAAGAACATGGAGGAAAAGATCCCTCTCCGTGGGGTCATTGAATAAAAATATACACGACTTATATTATACAAATAACAATAATCAAAACTTACAGAAGCAATTTTGAGTTGTTAACAGAGATTATTATTAGGACCTGATAACATGACACTGCAAAGTTGCTTGAAGGCATAAGTATTTTTCCATTCTGCAGCCAATCGGAGCAAACATGAATTTTAATTACTTTTTTTTTTTTTTTTCATTAAAGGAAAACCAAAAAACACAGCAAGGGGGTTGGAATGAGATGTTCTTTGAGGCCCCTTCCAACCCAAACCACTCTGTGATTCCATGATTCTATAAAAAACAAAGCTGCTAGGTTTTTTTACCAGCTAATCCCATTCCTCTACAGAAATAAAGGAGATTATTTTGCATTATGGGGCATTTTTCCCTAGTTTAGGAATCATGAGAGTGGTTTTTGAGCCCGTTGCTGCAGTTGCCTCAGCAGATCTGGGTGTTCAGAACCTTCGCAGGATGTGTGTCTCACACAGAGGAGTTGCATCTTAGAGAAGTTGTTCAGAAAATTCTATAAGTCCAGCTGGAGGGGTGAAGTTTGAATTGAATGGAATTGTGCCCCTCTAGGCACAGAAGCATCAGCTACGACTTCCTGAGACAATAATTAAAGTAATGCATAATGAAAATTCATTTGTATTAATGAATAGTACATTGAGCAGGCATTAATATTGCATTAATTTTAGATTTTAAAAATCAGATATTATAAAAATTAAGAATATGACCTGTCCTTTATTTCTTTATGAAGGTCTGTGTGGCTTTAGACCAAAAAAACCACACGTTTGATGAAAAGGCAAGATTGTGCTCCGAGGAGATCTTGGAATTAACCATTCCAAGAAAAAAAAACAGGTAAGATTGACACCTCATAGAATCATGGGTAGAAACTGAAAGAATAGCAGTGTAGATAATGAGAACCAACATTTCTTTCTGCTAGCAAGCAGATTTTGTAAAATCTACTTTCTATATGGAAAATCAAAATATCCTTCAGCACCACTATGGAATTTGCTGTATAGTAATGGGCAATAATATGATAAAAAAATCAGTCCAGTATTAAGATAGTTTAAAGAACTAATGACAGAGCTCAGCAATCACTTTTAAAACGAAATTCTTGATTTATCCCCCTGGAAGAACAAAATGTGGCTGGACAGAGGTGTGTATTGGTTCATTAGTAGCAGCGTGGTGGAGCAGGGCACCCAACTGCCTGATCAATAAGGGCCATGGAAAGAAGCACCAAGAAAACCTGACACTGGTAAAATGCACCCAGCACCTTCAGCAGTGATTATGAAAGGAA
>VWZT01012902.1:70310-91197 GCA_013397055.1 Pachycephala philippinensis | reverse complement strand
AATATGTGTATTCAGGCTATTTCTGTGGACTTCTGAAATGCTGACTGGAATGTAAATAACAAATGTGTGTAATTAAGAGTGTCCAACCTGCTCTTAGCTCTGCAAAGAAACACATGAGCTATTAAGGATGGCCATTTGGCAAGGCAATAACTCAATATAACCTGGAATAAGGGTTCCAAATGTGGGGTTTTCTATTCCATTTTTGGAAAAGGAGCCAGAATTTTAAACCCTTGGAGAGCTCAAAGTTCTTTGTAGCCCTGAATGAAAGTTTTTTGGTAGCCATGAATGGGTGAGAAGCTCCTCTGACCTTCATGAGACTTAATCTTTGAAATACACATAATTTTAAAACCAGGACATGGGACTTCTGCTTGCTCATGAATTATTCCGAAGTGCTCTACTTGAGCTCTGTTTGACAGGTGCAAAACACCAAATTTATTTGACTGAGATGAAATTTGCCCTGTGTGACTTCTGTTATAAAGCCGAGGAGATCCTTACAGAAAGGTTTTGGTGCAGTCAACCAAAAGTAAAGTTGCAGTAAATAACTACTTTTTATGAGCTATAACGTGACATGGCCAGGTTGTGTCCCCATCACATGCAGCAGAATTTGGAGCTCACAGGACCTGAGGTACAACCCAGGTTTTAGCTGCAGCATCTCACAGTTCACCTCATCTACTTGATTTTCAAATCCAATTTTGTGTTTCTTTATTACAGCAGGTAACTGTAGCTCTTAGAAGAAAAAAAAGAAAAGAAAAATAGGCTTGAAAAATAAAAATATGTGAGCTGTATGACTGCTGACATCACTCAGCATTCACTGAAGTCAATAATTGCACTTTCAGTGGGAGCAATCTGAGGCCAGTACTTTGTGCTTTCAAAGGTTTCTTCTTGACTATATGTCTTTTCCTTTTTATTTTTTTGTTTGTTTGTTTGTTTGTTTTTAAATTACCAGATATTTAGCCACGTCCTGTGCAGGCTANATCAATTTTATGAAATAAATAAACTCTACAAAAAAATTATTTAAGCTACTAAAAAATAACCTTAATATATAACTCATCCTACAATGGACCATTCATTTAACTGAGACGTTTTGATGTATTTTATGTAAATAAAATATATTGGGGTATTTCTCTATGTTTGCAATTAAACCTCATGCTCACAACAGCCACATGGGTAATCAGAAAAAAAAATTGCAGGGGATATATTGAATGGCATGAAGGCAATAATGTGTTCCTTTATTACAGGGGAATTTACTTCTCACCATCTCCACCACCCCCCCAAAAAAACCAAAACCAAAAAACACACAAACAAAAAAACCCCCGACACATGAACAAAGCAGCTAAAATAATATTAATTAGCTAACAGTGAGATTAATCACTACAGAGGGTGACAGATTGTGTGGATTCCACTCCCCACAGCAGTATGTCCAGTACCTTTAAAAGCAAGACTCATCTGAGTATTCAAGAAGCTAAAAAGTAAAAATGAATAAATCAACACTTTTATTAAGTACCAAGACAGCAATTTTCACTACTGGGATATTTCACTAGAAATTCTTCTCCTGGGAACTAAGGCAATATCTTCAGCAAACAAATATTGAAATACTATTGAGGGGTTTCTCTTGGTGATTGAGAAAAAAATACACAGGAAAAAAAAAAATTGTTGAACACACATAAAAACCTCACCAAGGATTTCTTGGAGCTGCCATTTTTCCTTGGAGATTTTTGGAGATAAGGCATAAAACATAAAATCAGTGAAGATTTGTTAAGCAGGAGATGTGCTGAAATTCATCAGCTAGACAAACACTTCCTTGTATCTCACAGTACATGTGGGACCTCATCTGAGAACAGGGACACTTCAACGTTTTCATTTTCCTGGGCATATTTGCTTTCAGGAAAAGATAACAGCACAGCACACCTGAGGCTGGCCTCGATCTAACAACTCTGATTGGAGAGAGCCAAAAGTGCCTCTAAAAAGCACAAAACCAGTTGAAAATGACAATTGAACCCATTTCTGGATGGTGAGGTGACTTCAGAATCACACTGACAGAAGTGCTTTCAGAAATTACTTTAAAAGTTAGTGTTTTGGTTGTCTTTCTAATAATAGCTTTTCAATTTTGAAAAAAAAGTAAAATAAAATAAAATAAAAAAATTTTAAGAATTGCCTCGTTACCAAAATGCTCCCTGTATTTAGTCATCCTTCCTGCTTTTCCTAGGCACAAAACAGTAATATAATTCAAGGCATTTCAAGCTATTTCTGAACTTTAAATGTCTGAAATACGCTGAGTTTAGATGAGCAGCAAACTAATTTGCTAATGGTTGTGGCCCATATATTATTAAAAATACAGTCAGTTCTGCTATTTCTTTAGGAGACTCTGCTGTGCCTTGCTCTGAGGCATCCCCTCACCAACTCCAGGAAGATGACGTGTCACACTGTGGGAGTTCAAGGACACTCAGATGCCAATTTATCACTCCTTCTCTCTCCCAGAGCATGTTCCAGTTCCGAGCTACTTGGTGTCAAAAAATTTATCTCGCACCAGTCCAGGTTTCCCTGTCCCTGCCTCCTCTCTCCTGCTGGCTTCCAGCAGCTTTATCCCAACCATTCATCTGACACAGGTAGATTCTCACCAGGTAAACATGCCCTTGCAGTTTTGCTCTTCATAGTTAAGAAAATTTTATGACTTCTGTCACGAATGGATGTGGGGGTTTAGATGAACCCTGTCTCCTGCCCAGGCCTCTGGCAGCAGACAGTAACTTTATTGAGGCGGCCAGCACCCCAAAACCCACTCTCATTCGTATGTTCTTTTAATGATGACTGATTCTGTCTATTATAGAATAAATCATTTATTAATAGACGGGGAAACAAACAAACATAAGACTTAAACTAATACTACACAAGAATAGAACAAAAGGAAGAGACTACTAGTAGTTAATATACAGTGCACGAAACATGGTACCTTTTCAGTTATAGCTAGCGAAGAAATAGTATAATCTTAGGATTCAATGTATCTTACCAATCAGTTCTGAAGGGCTGTGCATCGAAGTCCTCTCTCTCAATCCCAGGGAAGTGACCTGGAGTTGCACAAGGCTCCAGGGAGAAAATCCCTCACATGTGTCCCAAAGGAGTGTGTAAGAGGCTTCTGCCTCTGTGAAAGTTGTGTGGGCTTTTATAGACATAAAAAACGTGTCTTTCGGTCAAGAATATCTCTTCTATCTCTCCCCACATTTGCATCCTAGACTAAGATGTTGATTCTTAGCTGGGGCTTGGGCCCTTCGGTGCCAGAGATACTTCACAGCTGGGCTGTGACCCACCCATGTTATCTCTTGCATACACGCCGCTTAACCTGTGGCAGAGGGAGGGGGTAGGCATGTCCTGCCACAACTTCTTAGAGAAAAATGCCCTTTGGTGGGTGCGGTGCAGTCCCCGGAGGCTGAAGAGCTGGAAACACTCATGGAAATATCATTTCAAGGTGCATGTGCAGCACCATTCACCTGGGGGATTCCAGCAGCCAGAAGGCATTTTAAGAGGCAAAATTATTAAGGTATTTTATTGCTGAGTGGTAGCAGGAACACCCTGCCAAGGATGTGTCTTCTCCAGAGCTCTCTTACCTCCCAAAGTCTTCAGCTGTCTGAAAACCTCCAACTTCTCATCCGAAACCTGACACAATTTTATTATTTATGTGTTATTGACACACGCTTTTGCACTACCTCACTCTCATAGCTGGAAGCTGTATGTAAAATGGTCTGAATTTAGCCTAAAAATAAATTTTCAAAATGGGTTTATAGCAAAAAAGTATCTACAAAGCAACACCATGTCATAAGTGACGAAGCAGTCTTTTAGTAATGTAAAAAGTGATCTGTTTTCCTTCTGAAACTGATATTATATCCAAATACCTTTCATGTCTAAGCCTCATTACATTCTCTGCGATCTTAATCGTGAGCTCTGGAGCATTTTTAAGCTCAGGCAGCCACAATTTGACCTCCAACTCAAACCATGTCATAGTGCCATGCAGTGGCATCTAGAGCACACCTACACCAATTTCAAGTTTGCCACAGTGCGGTTAACACACATTTTCCCCTAGTGTTTCACCTTTTCCTATTCTCTCTCTATACCTTTTTTTCCCCCTACTTCACTCTTTTTTGCCCCAAACTGGACAGCACGAGGGGCACGGGGGGTAGGTAGAACGTGGACTGTTTCCTTTAATCACTCTTATTTCAGGGGAAAAGAAGCAACGTCTTTTTTTTTTCCCTGAAAAAAAAAAATAGTTATTTGATTACTGACTGAAATCTCATAACTTTTGTGCTGTGAGGCATGAAACTCATCCTGTCACAAGAATCGCACCTTTAGTGCAGAGTTACTAAATATTTATTTCAGTGGCAATGTCCTGTAAAGCTTCGACAGCTGAGATTGAGTCCTACTCCCAGGCCCTTTCCCTTTTTATTGATCACATTAACACTTTTAACACTCTGCCTTCGTAAACGGTCACCAGAGAGCATTCACTCAACACTTTGGCATTGAGCAGCATTAAGTTTGTATGTGTATAAATCAGATGAAGTGCCTTTATCCACCTGGGGTCACAGAGTGTTCAGCTCACACGCCTGATACCAGCCAGACCCTTGAATGAACTCTCAGGGTGATAGAAGGGGTTTTTTCTGGCTTCCCTTGAGCTGTTCTAAAAGATTCCCAAGTCCTGCTGGATCCTTTGTTCCAGGCCCATGAAAAAAATTAAAAGCAGGGATGTAGATTCCACCTCTGGGGGAAAAAGTTGCAGCTTCCTCACCAGGAAATATGTCCTTTCTAAAAGAAAAGGTAATTTTGCCTGAGGCAGATGAAATATTTTCAACACAAGGAAGATTTCAACACGACAAAGTCATTTCACGAGCGTGTGAGTAAGGAGGAAAAAGCTTCAGGGAGATGGGAAACCTCCTGAATCTGCCTTGGGATATGACTTTCTTGTTTTAGAATGAGCTGTGAGGAAAAACTCAGCATGAACCACAGCAAAGCCTCGAGCCCTGGCTCTCCCACACGTGTGACCTGTGTCCTGACCACGGGCAGGGAACCACTCATAGCATATTTTGAACAAATACCACCAAAAGTGTGCTTGTCTGTCAAAAATGGGCTTTTGAGACAGGTCAGACCTGGCTGGCTTTTTAACAAAAGCTTTGGCCAGAGATTGAGCTGTTCCCTCCCTGTGGTTGCCCTGGGTCACCTGGGGGCCCACAAAATGGCACTGTGCCACAGAGGATGCTAAAATGAATATTGGATGGCACAATACAGACTCACCACAGCATTACAACTTCTTTTCATAAGGATAATAACTCCCTGAGAAGAGAATTTTCTTCGGTGATAATGCTTTTCTCTTAGTGCTAATACATATTGAGTGTATTAACTTTTTGGTACCTTACGTGATAAAAAATGTCATTGAATGTAACAGTCCACTTTTTATCCATTTTTCTTGGTGAGCAGTATTTAAACCAATACAACAAGAATTTACGGTTGTGAGAGAAATATGCACACAACATCTTTGTAAAAGTGCCAAGGATGGGCAACAGCCTGAAACTCCCTAAAACAGTGATTGGTACAGCACTCAGGATAGCATTTTGTGCTTAAAAGGCTGGCCTACAAAGTGCTGTGAATTTGAGGCACTTCTTAAAAATACTTGTTTTTGTAACAGCTAACTCAACACATTTCTCTATTTCTCTATAAATACAGCTGCCAAGGCCTGGTTTTTGTCACAAAGCAGAGCAAAACAGAACTTTCTGGAACCTGCTCAGATAAATCAAGTCTGATGATAACATTGAGTTCATCATTGAACCCTCCTCGAGAAAGTCCTCATGAATCAAAGATGTCCCTATAATCTCTGCACAAACGTGCTGCTGCTTCCATGAAGACCAAATACTCCAGGAAATGCTGGGGATGCTGCTGTTCAGTGTGGATTTTCATGCCTGGCCCACATCGAGATTGTTCTTCTTGAAACTTATGAAGCAGATTCTTCTTTGTTTTGCAGGTCATTCATATGGGTCATTGAAATAAAATTCAAATCAGTTCTAGTCAAAAATAAGGTCAATTTAGTTGGTCCTGTAGAGAGGACTAGTAGGAGACTGTAACTATCCTTGTGGGGATAAAAAAAAAGTGCATTTGAAGCCTAGAAAATAAGAGTTAAGGAGAATATGATTAATCACTGAATACTTGCAGAAAGTAGATATAAACTGAGAACAAATATCCTAATTGAAGGCTTGCTGATTCTGGCTTTCTCTATTGAACTGTCTTTACCTCAACCCTAAATTTTTCTCACTTTTGCCCTTCCAGTTCTCTCCCCAGCAAGTGGATTTGTGGGGCTGAGTTGCCTTCCAGGGTTAAACCACAACAAACAGAAAAAAAAAAAACCAAAAAAATTAGATACAGGTATTAAAAAGGTCATTTGAGAGCAAGAAACCTACACTCCAGCAAAAAGGTTCCATATTTTCATTTGCTGAAGTGACAGCAGCAAAGACATTCTGCACATTAAATATATTCATAATATTACTTATAAGGTATTCACCATGAAACATTCAGCTTTTCAAGCTTCTGACAACTGACTTTAGGATTATGGAACAATTTTCCCTTTCCACTGACAAATCCTAGTTGGTTTTTTCACTGCCAAGACCTCACCTAGGCTTTGGGTATATCTTTTTTTGGGCTGCTGCAAATCACCAACCTGGAAAACTTTTCTTGCCCTTCACAGCTGTGCCTCGTTTTTGCACTCAGGATGATGCTGTTTAGCAACTTCTGGGATCAGAAAGTATTTCCTGATATTAGAGTGAACCATTTTGAACATTTTTTTGCCTTTTTCTGCACTTTGCTTCCTCTCTGCCTTCCTCCTAGTGCTGCCTTGAAATTTTTGAGTCCATCAGACTTCATAAATTGCTGACTTTATACAGCATAGTGGTTTGAGGATGTTTGTGACAGAAAGGATGTTCTTCAGAAGCACTGAAATTTTATTTTTTACTTTATTACCAATGAGTTATACCTTGCAGTAATGAAGGGCAGTGAGTTGGTGCCTTTACATTAAATTCCTTGTGGGAAAAGGCCATAAATGAACATAACTTTTCCATGGCACCCACATACTGTCCCAGTTGCCACCCCTACTTTTTAGGACACCACTTCCCACTGAACACAATCCAGCTGGTGCTAACTAAGCCCCAAATAAAAAATGCAGCCTGTAAAAGAGAAATTACTGTAACTTCATATCTAGAGTTTTATCATTAACTTCTGTTCATCTGTGAATATCAGCAAAAATTTGAAGAAGAAAGTTACTGTTGATTTGAGACCATTCAGCCATAAATCCCCACCATGTGTAGAACATTTCCCTTAAATTCAACAAATTCACCTTCAAAATAAAACTGAATTCCACTTTGACATGTAGAGCTTTAAAAAAAAAAAAACCAGAAAATGAAATTTCCACAGATAACAATGCAAAAGTGCAGATCGTATCTGTGTGGAGAGTGGTCAGGTCACTCTCAGACACCTCATATCTTTGGTAAGGAGAATTCTTTATGCAGAAGGAACAATAATTTCTCTCCCACCAGCCTCCTGAACCCAAAGCTGATGGTGCTTACCGAGGCCCTAATTAATTAATTTAGTGAATATTTATTAACAAAGAGGCTAAATAAATTACAAGTGGAAAGTAAACTACTGCAAAAACAACCAACAGTTGAATTTTATAATTTTTTAACTTCTGGGGAGCTTTTCAACGTCTTTCACCTCCGTCTGTTTTCCTTTCTTCACCACCTCCATGAGATCTCCTCTTTTTTTTCCCCTTTTCCTTATTCTACCAAGCAAAATTTGCAAGTCCTTATAGTTAATAAGGTCCCATGCCATGGAATACAGCCACATCCCTTTTGTTTGTTGGTTGGTTGGGTTTTTTCCTGATGTGCTTTCAGGGTGGGTTCCTCAAAATTTTCCATGGTTTTCCATTCTTCCATTCCCACCTTGTTTGTTCTCAGCTTTTCCTTCCACTGAGCTTGCTGTCCCAAATTTTAAAGCTGTGAGCATCAGATTATATTCTAATGCCTTTGTCATGGGGAAATCCAAGAAAAATGGGTTTCTGTTGACTCTCTAACTTCTTTCCCGAAAACAATTTGAATCTGTAGGGCCTTGCCTTTGCCACAGCATGAACCACACCCCTGTTTTACACCATCCCATAACTCTCCATTCCCCATCTCCCATCCACAGTGCCCAGGCCTGAAGTGAAATTATCCCTCTTTGTGTTGCTGATTAACGGGGAGGGGAGAGAAAACAAAGAATGCAGTATATGACCTGTTCATTTGAGTTAAATGGAGGTCATAAATATAAAATTACATCATTTAGGTTATTCCCAGAATTCCCAAGTTTCCTGTTTTTTCCTCAGAGCAATCCCAGTATTCCTCCTTCCCTTTGCAATGGTGCTCTTAGGCATAACAACCTTGGTTGTTACTACTCTATAAAAAGAGAAACATGTAAGTAAGAGAAATAGAACCTCCACAACACACAAATTGACTCTTTCAATAGTATTTCCATTCTTGTTTCAATTATTATAAAATTAGTGGCAACTATCAATGCGTAGAAATCTAAAGTCCATCACATGGGGCAGGATTTACTTAAACCCTCCTGTGAAAACAGCACAATTGTTATGTGAGGATCTAATCAAGATTATATCCCTGATTACAGATCTAGCTGAGTTACACCCAAAATTTTGTGATGGCCAAGAACAGGAATTCAATTATATGCTAAATCAAGAATTTAGTATTGGGATAAGTAAAATCGTAACAGCCTAATCAAAGATCTTTAAAGGAAAGGAATTAAAAAGTGTTAAAAAAAACCCCAAACAAGAAAAAAACACACACCCCGCCAAAAATACACACAAAAAACCACAAAACAAACCAAAATTTAAAAAAACCAAAACAAAACCCAAACACAAAAAAAAACCCAAAAAACCCCAAACCCCTCAATAATCACAAAATAGTTATATACTTGTTCTTTGTTCTCTTTTTTACCCTGAAAAGCTGACTTTGCCCAGTTTTCACTTGTTTAAGTGATCACTGATGAATTGTTGATAGCCATAATCTCCCCAGTGCTGCCTGTGCCTTATCACCCCATGGCTGCTCCTCTTCTTCACATCCCCCAGCCCCATTTCTCCAGAGCCCTGCTACCACACCAGGACTCCATTCCTCTACACCACGCCACCATCTCAACTCAAAAAATATTCCATTCTACAGAAGAGTAATGGTTTGTCACAGTTATCTACACAAAAACTCTGGTTGCATCGCACAAAGACAAGCAAAAGTAAAATAAATTAGGCATAGCCATCTGGTCTTTAGAAAAATTACTGATGTGGTTACAACATGAAAAAACAGAGGTTCAGGCAAAATTAGCCTGAGAAACCTCAGTCTTGAGGCCTTGCAGTGGTGGAAGCACTTCATTTTTCAGGGCTGCCAGCCTTGCACTGCCTCCAGGGCTGCAGCAATTCCTCTGCAAAAGGAGCACACCACTGTGAGGTTTGTGAATGAGTAAATAAGGACAGCTAATCTTGTGAATTTTTGCTATTTGTAGGGAAAACATACACCCAAAAAAGCAACATTCACCTGGAAAAAGTAGTTAGTTTATTGCACTGCCAAGAAAGACCTCAGCATTTTGACTGGGAGTGTAGAACAAGGGGTAAGACACAGTCACCACCAGGAATTAATGAATTACCCTTGCCAGAGACCAAAAAGCATTTGGACAACACACTCAGGCACGTGGTGGGATTCTGGGGGTTGTCCTGTGCAGGGCCAGGAGTTGAACTCGTTGATCTTTTTAGGTCCCTTCCAAATCAGGATATTCTCTGATTCCATGAGACACAAATGTGCTGCAAACAGGGGTCTTGGTGAATTTGGGGTTCCTTACCAAAGAATCTTTCAATAAACCTGGCCTTAGCTCTTTGTTTTATAAAAACTTCACATATCACCTGGTACTGCCACAAAAGTAAAGGCAAAACAACACTCCCAAGTCTGGAAGATTACAAACAGAGCAATGAGGGATTCCCTGTCGCCCTGGGCAGGATCGACACAAACGACACCAAAACGAAATTTGTTCAGAATTTGAGCTCTGAAGCCCAAATCCTGAAAACACAGCTCATCTCTCATTATCCCGAAGAAACCTAATGTTGGTCACACTGGATATCATTAAGACGAAACAGGCAATTACCCTTAATTAGGTTGCAGATGCTGAGAACCTTTTATAGTCTCACCTGTCACTCAGGGCAATGTGTCCTCCCAGGTCTGATGCAGGAGAAAACCCTCGCAATGAAGAGGACTTTCCCAACACAACTAAGATGAATTTTAATATCAAAGTTACCTGGAGGAGGTCAGCATAACAAGGAAATAAAATAACGATTTTGAGCTTCCCAAAATTTTGCAGTCGACATTTTTATAAATTTCACCTTTCGTGGCTTTTCATTTTAAAACCTGTATTTTCACTGAAAATTGACAAAAATGTGGAGTGAATTAAAAGGTTATATAACCCAAAAAAGAAAACTACATGCATTTTTTTATTCAAGAAAGTGTTTCAGCTGACTTTTCTTATTTTGCTTGCTATTTCTTGGTACTTATATCACAAGAAGCTGAAAAACCCTGCTTTACTTTTCAAATACGAAAGTTGCATAAGGTTCTCAATCCATCCACAAAATCTGAGCAACCTATCATTTGCTTTTTGAGATTTTCTCAAGTAAAAAAACACGTTGTACTTGCTGTTTCCCTTTGCTCCTCAGTGTTTCACCTATAATTTTTACCATCCCTGGAGTGATATGGTTATAAATAAATCTGATGTGCTAGCAGAGTTAATTACTTAAAGCCTTACAAGCTCAGTTGATTCCATGTACATTCACCAACCATGCACTGAGAGCAGCATTTATGTGGCATTTATATGGTATTAATGCATCACCTGCTGATGGAGAGAGTGACAATACTACCTGAGCAACCCAGTATGAAGCTGTATTTTGGAAACACGTCTATGTATCAGCAGCTGGTACTACATCAGACAGATCCACCTCAGCAGAACAGCTCATAAATTCAAAAAGTAATCAAATTAACTATCAAGATCAGGGGTTATTGACAATCCCCTCGTGGTGTGTTTACACTTAGCAGAAGCCTTGGTGAGCAAAGCAGTTCATTAAAATAGATTCTGTCCTAAGTGGGAAGGTCCAGCAAGGAAGGGATGATGCCAGGTGGATGTGGCTCATTACAGGAGCTTGGTCCTAGCCCTAACAAGCTCAAATCCACCTCGAACAAACAAGCAGAGCAGAGGCAGGAGCCCCAGACAAGTGCAGCTGGCTAATAAGGGATTGTAATTGCCTTGTTTCTTTGCATTCGCCATCCAAACCTAGCAACCACGTTGTTGACTTTGCCCTTTAGTAGCTTAAAATTCATCTTGTTTCACATCAAAAATCTCATGTTTAGTTCAAGGTGACAGAGCTGAAGGCAAAACACAGCCCCATGGGCAGAGTGCCTCTGGTACCCGGGGCCAGGGCATTTCTCTGCCTGGTACAAGGTGCTGTCCACAAGCCTTCAAACAGTAGAGGAAACCCTCTGTGTGAAATGTGTGGCCTGCACCACAGCAGCAGCAAAATAAGATGAATTTTCATGTTGAAAATCAGTCTACAGCACTCAGTCTCCTCTATTCTGAGAGCCACACATCCCACAGAACCACAGAATGGTTTGGATTGGAAGCGACCTCCAAGTTCATCTAGGTAGTGCTGGGTTTTGTCTGGGATAGAGTTAATTTTGGTCATAAAAGCTGTTTTGGGGTTGTGTTTTGGATTTGTGCTGGAAATGGTGCTGATAGCACAGGGATGTTTTTCTGGGGGGCTGCTCTGCTCCTCACCCACCCTGGCACCGAGGAGGGGACACAGCCAGGACAGCTGACCCCAGCTGACCACAGGGATATTCCATGGGGTGCCCTGTGGAGCTGGGGAGGCAGGAGGAAGGGGAGGGCGATGTTTGGAGTGATGGTGCTTGTCCTCCCAAGCCACTGTCACACGTGAGTCTGGCTTTCCTGGGGGTGTCTGAACATTTGACTGCCCACGGGAAGTGGGGAATGGATTCCTTCTATTGGTTGCTTGCTGACACATCTTTTGATTTGCCTTTCAAGCTCAATTAATCTCTGTCTCAGCCCATGAATTTTATCAGTTTTACTCTTCCAAATGTCTCCCCAGCCCCACTGCAGGGAGTGAGAGAGGCTGCGAGGTGCTTGGTTGCCTCCTGGGTTAAACCCTGACCTAGTCCCAGCCTCCCTGCCACGAGCAAGGACATTTCTTCTCAAGCACATCTGGTTAAGGAGAGGATGTGGTGGTGAATTTACCTCCTCCCCCAGGCTCTTGAGCTGCACTCTGATCTCAGAACTACTCGTTAGGCCTTGGCTTTGATGAGCAGCACCTGGGCTGAGCCCCTCTCCAGCTCATTAGAAACATCTTCTGCTCCCAGAACTTGTGCTGTCTAACAAGCTCCTGCCTTTTAACCAACTTGGAAATTTATTCTTCTTGCCTGAACCCAAGTGAAATAATGTTTTTGTTATTGAACTTTCAAAGAAAGTTCCTGACCTGAATTATGGCCAGGGTGAAAAATTATTATGCTCAAACCACCTTCTTGTAACCCTATAAACAGCAGTCAAGAGACTTTTGAGCTCTCTTTGAGCTCTCTCTGAGCTCTCTTCCTGGGAGTGGGACCCTTCTCAGACCAGTGAACTCTCCAGTTTGCTATACCTGGAGCAAACAGTGGCAGTGGATTTTTGAGCTGATCCCCCCACTCCTCAACCTTCACCCACTGAGAAGATGCAAAGGCATCCTGCATGAGTCAGTCACCGAATTCAAGGGCACTTTTTCACATATATAAACCTTGTGTGGACTCCGTAGGTCTCCGTGTGTGTGTGAGGGTGAATGTGCCACAGTAAATGTACCAGGAATGTCCCTCTCCCAGATCCTTAACTAACTTAGATTTTTAAGTAAGCTAGGCCTGAAAATTATGTGCTATACCATATAAATCTTACAACCTAACTTAAGCTTAACATAGCTTAATTTATCAGCTGAGTACTGTTAAGTTTAAGTGCTATTAAACCTTTAGGCTTAAAATATTGTCCCAGCTAGAATTTCCTAAACACACTGAAGAAAAATCCTTCCTTTACTCTTCATCCAGTCACTCCACCAAAATCAGGCCTTGGTAACTGAGGACAGCAGGTTCAAGCTGGTGTTGAAATACTTAATGTTGAAATGGTTAATGACCAGAAAAATGCATACTTTACACACAAAAAAAATTCCTGATTTGGCTGACAACTGTGGAGCAAAGTAGAATTATTGCCATTTAAATTTCATATCCCACTGAAAAAACTATTTAGTGCAGAAACTGCTTCAGACACAGGGATTGTTATACTCTAGTTAAAAATAATTATGGGAAGAGCTGAGAGCAAAACTAATTCCTAGAGACAGAGTATATATTATTGTAGCCACTGCACTGATACACATGAATCTGATAATCTTATGATTAAAATGTGCTGAAGCAGACCCCAGTAAAATAAGCTGCAATAGATTTAAAGAAAATGTAGATGCAGAAAAATGTAAAAGTAAAAGAGGCTTTTCTCGAACAAGTGCCCCATTAGAACACAAAATGAATGCACTGGCACCAGGAGCTTACATGAAATCACTTTGGCTGCTGTGTCCTGATTTATACAAGTGCTGTGATTCTCCTTTTTTTTTTTTTCATTCCTCTGAAAGGAGAAACTCTCACACAACTTCAACTAAGCTATTTCAGAGTAACATTAAAGCTCTGACTTAGGCTGACAAATGACCTCCCCATAGGGATCTCTTTCTCTGCACAAAACTGGCCATTGAAAAATATTGTAATCAGGCATGGTGGTGATTTTATTGGAATAAGCTTATTCATTCCTGTTGGCTGTCAAGCAAGTTTCTGCATGAACCATTTATCAAAAAATCAATGGGAGGTTTTTGAACATCAT
Organism: Pachycephala philippinensis; assembly: GCA_013397055.1. Taxonomy (NCBI): domain Eukaryota; kingdom Metazoa; phylum Chordata; class Aves; order Passeriformes; genus Pachycephala; species Pachycephala philippinensis. The sequence goes on along the minus strand of VWZT01012902.1, from coordinate 77,205 downwards.
TTTTCTTGAAAACGCACAGAAATACCTCGGCTTCATAAATGTATTGATGTGTGTCCCTTTGTGTGTGGGTGAGTGAAATGAAACTGTGTCTGGACAATGAAAAACGATAAGGAGCTCTAAAGTTCTCTTAGATGAGGTCCCAGTGCAGCCAGGAAATCCCCGAAAAAACTTTCCATCAAGGAGGGTCAGCATGCAGATTTCCCTGAGCAACGGAACAAATAAATGAGCGAAATGACTTCCTGAAATGTGAAATGTAAGATAACTGTAGTGATAAAAAACGAATAAAAAATGCTCCGGGAGAGTTTCTAAAACTCAGATTACATCCAGCAAAAAAAGGGGAATATTCATCATCTCCTGTTCCTTCTCCTATTGGATTCTCTGACTTGAGAAGCTGCTACAGACCAGTGTCAAGAAAAGGGATATGGGATAGACAAACCATAGTTCCAATGGTTATTAATGTGTTTTATATATGAGAGTGAAGAAGAAATTTGATAATTTAAATATATGTTAACAAAAGGAAGGGNAAGAAAGGAAGAAAGGAAGAAAGGAAGAAAGGAAGAAAGAAAGAAAGAAAGAAAGAAAGAAAGAAAGAAAGAAAGAAAGAAAGAAAGAAAGAAAGAAAGAAAGAAAGAAAGAAAGAAAGAAAGAAAGAAAGAAAGAAAGAAAGAAAGAAAGAAAGAAAGAAAGAAAGAAAGAAAGAAAGAAAGAAAGAAAGAAAGAAAGAAAGAAAGAAAGAAAGAAAGAAAGAAAGAAAGAAAGAAAGAAAGAAAGAAAGAAAGAAAGAAAGAAAGAAAGAAAGAAAGAAAGAAAGAAAGAAAGAAAGAAAGAAAGAAAGAAAGAAAGAAAGAAAGAAAGAAAGAAAGAAAGAAAGAAAGAAAGAAAGAAAGAAAGAAAGAAAGAAAGAAAGAAAGAAAGAAAGAAAGAAAGAAAGAAAGAAAGAAAGAAAGAAAGAAAGAAAGAAAGAAAGAAAGAAAGAAAGAAAGAAAGAAAGAAAGAAAGAAAGAAAGAAAGAAAGAAAGAAAGAAAGAAAGAAAGAAAGAAAGAAAGAAAGAAAGAAAGAAAGAAAGAAAGAAAGAAAGAAAGAAAGAAAGAAAGAAAGAAAGAAAGAAAGAAAGAAAGAAAGAAAGAAAGAAAGAAAGAAAGAAAGAAAGAAAGAAAGAAAGAAAGAAAGAAAGAAAGAAAGAAAGAAAGAAAGAAAGAAAGAAAGAAAGAAAGAAAGAAAGAAAGAAAGAAAGAAAGAAAGAAAGAAAGAAAGAAAGAAAGAAAGAAAGAAAGAGAGAAAGAAAGAAAGAAAGAGAAAGCAAGTTCATCACATTCCCTTCCAATGATTCAGGTGGTGTAGGGAAAGGCTGCACAATTCCATCCACCTGGAAATGTGTGTAGCCCACCAAAGCTTCACAGCCCTCTTAGTAATGTGCATTTTGCCTCAATCTGAGGCTCTGTCAGCCTCTCAAAATGTGCAGAGGAGAGGGATGCATCCCAGCGTTCTCACCTTGCGTGCTGACTTCTTTCCCATCCGTGGATGATAAATGATCACTGACACTTCATTTGGTTTGCTGGCCGAGGACTGTGAAATGTGGAGTGTCAATAACAGAGGGAACATTTCTGAAATGAAACAGATTTAGCTCTGCTTAAATCATTGGAGAACTTAAAAAAGTACTCTGATACCAGTAACTTTTTTATTTTTCGAGTTCTGACTACACTATATGAATGTGGATAAGATGGACAGATGGAGAAAAGGACTACTGTGATCCCTAAATAAAATTATCAGAGATAAAAGTGGGTTAAAACAGCATAAAGTTATGATGTTTGGAGGGAAAAGGGGTGAAACCAAAAAGAGTACTGTGATGCAATTTTGATAGAGAATGTCAGAATAAAGGTATTTTTTTCAGTATGACTCTGGTTAAAAGACAAGGAACCACACATGAAAATTAAAGTTAATGGAGGCTTAAGGAAATACTTTTCATGCAAGGAATCCTACTGGTCCAGGCCTGAACTCAGGAGCAAATTGTAAAACAAAATCCGTGTGATAATTCAGGAAGGAGGCATGTAAAATCACATGCTGTTGTGCTGATTACTGGCTAGATTTATCATATAAACTTCACGAATTACAATATACAGAGTGGAGAGGTGGAATAAATATTCTTTCTAAATCTTAATGGAAAGCTACAAGGTGATTATTCAGACACTAGAAGTGTAACCTGCAAAAGCTTTAATTTCTTTTTTTTTTTTTTTTTACTTTTTTTGGAGGGGAAGCATAAGCTTAATAAGAGGAAATGGCAGTATTCAAATCCACCCGAGACCACGAAACATAGTATTAGCAGAGTAAATTACTCCCGTGCTCAAGGTGCCAAAAGCAATTTAGTCCGTATACAGAAACAAAATCACAAGATTAAATCAGTGTGTTTTCCCCGTGTTTGTGGGGAAGGGATAATTGATTAGAATAGCAGGTCACATCTATCCTAATGCACCATTCAGCAGCTGACATCATCTCTGCGTCTTTGAAATGAACACCAGCTCATAACACTCACTTAGATACCTTTTAATTACTTTGCTTTGCAGCCAGAAAATGGAAGGCTAGCTCATTAACCTTCTTTGTCTTTCTGGAAGGTGGTTTTTTCTCTTAATGTTTATGCCTGTTTGGACCTGCAGTTATTCCCACAGGCTGCAGAAGTATCCATTAGCAAACCTGGTCAGCTGCAAGTTCTCTTTCAGTGCTTAATATATTCAGCAATCTGTTCTTCATGATTCAAACCCATATTCCAGCCTTATCAGTAAATAGAAACTCCTCAGATTATTTTTTTCCTATTTCTGGGCATGGGGCGGTTTTTGCAAATGCTGAAACTGTTCTTTAGGTTGCTTTGTTGATGGCAGGGGGATTAAGAAGGGAACTTATAAACAATAAAACAAAACACCGATTTAAAACTGCGACAATCCAGTTGTAACAACCATTTCTCTTGCTTATGAGTAATGACTCCTTTTTCATGCATTGTTAATGCCTTCCTAAAGCACAAGGATCAACGTGTCGGGAGGAAAAGAGAAGTAGATTTCCTGGATCATTGTACAATTTTTCAAAGTCAGGATTACAGAAGTAGATAAAGGCAAAGAAACCCACGTTAGAGAGGAATCAAAAGAAAGCAATAATTCTGTTGTGCTCAGTAAGTTTAGTTTACTTTCCTTAAAAAAGACACGGGAAAAGAAGAGAGCCTTAAAAATTTCTCCAGAAAATTAAGACAACTTTGCACTTATTCACAGAATGAACATTCGGTAAGATTAGTTGCACCATAGATGTGAAAAAAAAAAAAAAGAGATAATCAGAATTTGTGTCATACTGTCCTACTCACAAAAAGACAACTGCATAGCCATTTAAAGGCAGCCACAGAGGAGTGTGACTGCATCCAGTTTTGGCAAGAAGCTTGGATAAAGCACAAGGGAACAATTCTGCACTTCAAAGGAAGCTTTAAGTGATAATAGGTTAAACCCTCCTTTGTCTAATCAGTTATTTAAATACTACTAATTACCTGGGCTATTGCCTGGCTCAACACCTGTAATTTGAGGGCCTTAAATCTTATAAAGTACAAAGGGTCACTTCGTACTCAGATCAGCAATTTTTATGTGCTTGCAAGTTACATAAATGGATTCCAAGGAAAGCTCACAAGTTTACAACTTCTACGCCTTAAGAAGGGGCTGCACATTGAATATCTAAATTGCACATTTATAAAATTGCTATTTCATATTTTAAGGAATCTACAAGCAGGGGGAAACAGCCTGAAGCCAGGAATGCAGCAATTAAGGTGTGTGGCAGAAATGTTAATTTAAAGCTCTTATGCAGGAGGGCAGAAGGAAAGGACCTAATTGAGTGGCCATAAGGCCATGGCAGTAATTCTGCATTAGTCTTTTTGTGTGTCCCTTTGTCTCCCATCTGCACCTTCTGAGTCCCCTCTGCTGTACCTGTTCATCTGCTCCTGCACCTGAGCAAGCCTGGCAGATGGGATATTCCAGATCTGAAAAATAGTCCTTCCTCTTATTCATCCCAAATTAAATTTGGTTGGCTGATGATTCCGTGTTCTAGGTCATCACATAATGAAACAAGGAGCTGGAGAGGTGCAGAAATTAAAGACCTGGGGGGGAAAAAAAAAAAAGAAAAAAAAAAGAAGAAGAAATTGTTTAAGTTTATTTACATATTACTGCTGCAAATCAGAGCCTAAGAAATGAGGAGGCTGAACTCTTATTAAGGGAGAATAAATACTTTTGTAATTTCATTCCAGTGTGGAGGGAACATCTGGAGACTGAGTGCACCAGCACCAGTAACCACCTTTAATAAATGCAGCAGGGAGATTTGGATTGGGAGCTGGAAGCACTCGAGAGCCCTGGGGCTGTTTGCAGGAGCAGCCACTCTCACAGGACAGGTGAGGTGGTGGAGACGGAAAGGTAAGGCTAATAATGGTTTTAGCATCAGCAACACACTTCTGTTTTTGTCAAAGCCTTTTCACAGAGAATTCACAAAGGCAGAGGCTGGCATTTCCTACAGCTCAGCCTTCCATGGAAGCCACAAAAGTTTAAGGGATAATCCACCAGGGATGACAAAGGCCTGAGAATAAAGAGGCAACAAAAGCTGCCCGGATAAGATCCAAAGAAAAATTCCCAAACATCTGGAGATCTTACTGCTCCCACATGATTCTGTTATCACGACAAAGGCTTGTGGTGCTGTAACCCCAAAGATTCCTGCAAGGATGCAGGGGTGGTTCGGTCTTGCATCCTGAGCTCCTAAAAAAGGATGCACCCAATTCCTGGAAGTTTAGAGTTGGTATTCTGTTCTTGCTAGGAGGAAGTTTCCCATTTTCACTCATTCTGGCACCACATGCAACCAAGTAATGACTAAAATACAGAGTTGCTTGCAGAAGGTGGCCACACCTGTCACAGTGCCAGGGGCAGTAAAAATGAACCGTGATATAAGGAAAACTAAATATCTTGTCATATTTTCAGGACAAAAATACAATTCAGTTCACACTAAATAGCAGAAAGCCCGGGGAAATCCACTCCAGCTGCATCCATACAGTGTGTGAAGATCAGAGAGCTTTATGGTGCAACCTCTGGCTGACGAACTTTGATTTAATTGGTCGTCTGCAGTTTGTACCAAAGGACCTTCCTGCAGCAGCCTGCAGTGAATTTCCACTCACTGCAATCACTGCCACAACCTCACCCCTCCTCACAAAAGAAATTCACGTCCTGTAATGCCACTTTGAACCAAAGAGTAGGGATTTAAAAGTTTTGTCTCCTACAGGGAGGGTTGAAAAGGCAGCACTGAGTAGCGACATCCCACCAGCACTTATTTATAAAAGATGTCACATGTATCATCCCCCTGATTATTTCTGGAATTAAATTTCCTTTAAACCCGTGGCAAGGGGCTTCTTTTCCTTGGGGATATCATGTTGGCTTCTGTGCTTGTGTTTTAACACTTTTTTTTGTTCTCTATCCACATGGGAGTCTCACCTCTCCTCTCACAGGTTAAGGGGCCTCCACCTGTGTTCTGGCTCTGCTTCCTACTTTATCAATCACCAAGGAATAATATAATCAATCACTCTGCTGACCTGCTCAAAACTTTCCTCTCGAGTGTGAGTGTGATTCCCCCTGATTGTCATGGGGAATTTTCCCCTTTCCCCCTGCCATTTATTTACTTATTTAGTTATTTATTTATTCATTTTTAAGATATGTCTAAAGCCAGACCACGTTACAGTTAATAGGTGAAAGTTCTTTCAAAGATTGAGTCAGAATTCAAAATTATATCAACAAAGAAGCTTTTTTCTTTAAATCCAAGAAGGAATTTAGCTTGGCAGAGGACCCCAAATTCACAAATATCAAACGAGGGTGAAACGACTACAGTGAGTCAGGTGGACGAAAAGGTCCAAGGGGTTACAGGGAGACCACAAATTTAAAATCATGCTTTAAAATCATGTTTTATCTTAACACTGCATTGTTTTGCAGAGGATGTAAAACCCAATTACTCTGCTCTAGAGTGATTAGTAAACTCTCAGATGGGGTTCTGGCTGTTGTATTGTGCCTTAAAGGAGAGTTGGACACATCTCAGAGAGGGAACCACTGCACTGTGGCAGGGAAATACCTGTCTTGGGAGGCTTAAATAACTTCAGCTAATCTCAGTGCGTGGAAGTAGACTGTATGTCTTCTTGAACTCCTTTTCAGCCCTTTATAGACTTGAAATTACACATTCTAAATCTAGAAGAACTAAAAGTAGAGCAAAATGTCCAGTGTTTTAGTCCACTGTTAATCCCTGGCAGCTATGCTTTGTGGTGTTGAATTTTAACCTCTAAAACATGGTTTCAGGTGTGGCAATCTGAGGGACTGCCTCTTGTCTCACACTCCACAACTGTAAGTCAGTGGAGATATGAATTAAAAAGTAAATTAAAAATACCTACAGGCTGTCTCCTACTACAGTCAGAGAGCTCTGATGCCTTAATCCTTTAGGTAAGATGCCAGCTTCCTCTGTTTTGCCTCTCAGTGGGGTGGGGTAGGTGCAAGCCTGGAGTGAATTGACTTTTCTTGCCTTCAGTGTGGGGACTGTGTGAGTTTTCTGACTGCTATGAAGAGGCCTTTTATAACTGTGATGGCTGAAGCAGGTATTTATTTGGTGTCGGGGGAATTTTGTTCACTAGGAATGTATAGCTGAGTTCCTGAGGAGCACAGTTTATCATATAAAATCTGAATAAACACACATTAAAAGCTGGGCAGTGTTCTGCATTAATTGAATTTTGCTCCAATATTCTTTAAGACCCCTGAACCTGAAGGAGATTTGGTCAGCCTTGGAGTACAGTATGAGAATTAATTCACCATTCTTTAAGAGCTTTGATAATGAAGGTCATGTTTTTAAAAAAAAAAA
>VWZT01012902.1:58823-68918 GCA_013397055.1 Pachycephala philippinensis | reverse complement strand
GATTTGAACGGAGGCGAAAGGACGGGAGCTTGCTGGGCTCTCCCTCGTTCTTCCTCTCCTTGACACATTAACACACCCAGCCGTTTGGAGGTGAAATATTTTACATCCACACGGAAAGCAGGAAATGTTGGAAGAGTGTCACAGTTTTCCCAGGCTGCCAGTGGAGCACATCTGACACAAGCCCTCGCCTTGTGCTGTTTGTCACGACACGAACGGCACCGGGTACCTCAGGGGACCTCCTTGGTATGTTCTAGTCCCCTTTGCCCGGGGATGAATTGGGGCATTTAAAGGAGAGCACAGAGGCTGCTTTCTGAGGCTCGGGCCTTGACTTTGTTCTTGGTCACAGCTCAGCTCACAGAAAGCATCATTCACACGCACAGACACTCGCAGGCGCAGGTTTATGATTAATCCCACCGCAGTGTGCTCCTGCCCCTGCAACAAAAATGGTCCCTTTGTGGAACCCGATGGGCTGAAACAAGGCGACAGTATATTCAGGCAGTTTTTTTGACTGCTAGGTAAAAAGTTCAGACTCAGCCCAAAAACTGAAGGATGACTCAAGTTTCGTGTTTGGACTTTCTGAAAATTTTCTCTGAAAACAGCGTGTGCAAGAGAGTACACATGTACAGGAAAAAGTGATTACTGGAGATGAGGAGGTAAAGAAGGAGCACATCCAAGAATTCCTAATGCATCTGCACTTCTGTTCATGAAATGTCACTTGAATTCAGCATGCAATTATTTTTTGCCTCCCCGATATCTCATGGCAACATTCGCTTTAGCACCTCGATTTTGTTTTCTCTAAGCTTGAAGGTATATTGGCACCAGTAATTGCCTAATTTGGTGCAGGTATGATATGGTACAGTGCAGATTTATTATGCTGCAACGACAAATTAAGATTAAAAGCTGCAGGGCAGCACTGAATAAGGCTCCAGTATTTCTCCTCCAAGTGCCAGGCAAAGACTCTGGCGCAGCAGTGAGAGCGCAGCTCCTGGGCTACAGGAGGCTGCTCTTCCCACCCCTGCCCTGGGATTGGGCACAGTGAATTTAAGCTGCTGGTAAATTTCCGGGCCCCATCCCACTCCTGTCTGCTCTCCCTGCCTCTGGGTGGGAGTTGTCCTGCCCTGGATGCGAGGTCAGCTCTCCCCTGGCTGCCCGTGACACGAGGTTTGTTCCGCAGGTCCCTTCTCAGCCTGAGAGCCTGGACATTCAGGTGTCAGAGATTCTTAGAGGCAGCACAGTGGAGCTCCTGTTACTTCTGGACGGCCCAAGAGCAAGACAACGGTGATGTTTTTGCTGTAGGAAGCTCATTCAGGATGAGTTCAGCATTCAAACCCTGTGGAGTTTGGAAATTTGAGTGTTTGTTCTTGACAGCGGAAAATAGCTGCTGCAGTGTGAGTGCCACTCCTTGCACTCCTCCTACAAACCTATGGGTTTATATACCATAGCAGGCCTCTAGGAAATGGATAATACAAGTATTTCTGTGAATATACACATCTTTACCAATCATTCCTCGTGTTGTGAATGCTGCTAAGATAATTATTGTTGTGATTAATAAGTTGCTAAATTGAGATCATAGGCGTCAGTTCTTGAAAGTGAGAAGAACAAAACAATGACAGTGACAATTCACACTTTTCTTGCTTTTATGAATGTTTAAATTGACACTGGGAAAGAGTAACTCAGAACAGAAGTAGAGAAACAGAAAGAAGGCAAAAGAACTGTGTTGAATGCTGCATGGAAAGCGCTCATGAGACATTATGCTTCAGCATTGCAAAGGAAAAATTAAATTCACAAATAGTTCTTTTAGTATCAGTAGAAAGTCTGTAACTTCAGCAAAGCTGCAGCAGACACTGAAAAGATATTTGAACTAGTAAATAAGGTGCTTTATTCAGAGAAAAAGTGATTGCTAAACATGAGCAATATAGACTTGTCCCGAGCCTCAATTTGTGTGTTCTCTAAAAATAACAGGTTGAATTTTATTAAGTTGCCCACAGAGCTCCTATAAATCCAGAGAAATGCCACGGAATGACATCAGTTTTATTATCTGAGCACAAAGTAATTCTGTCAGTTGAGCTTGTGCTTTCTGAAACAATCAGACACTGACTTGTAATGGGCTGGCAGCAGACTCAGATTCACTTCTCAGTGATCCTATTTAGTACCCGACTATGACAGCTTCAGTTTAGAAGATGGTGAGGATCACGGCCACATCTTGCTGTTCTTTTGCACAGACAAATCCTATTGAATTCGGTGGCAGACTGGTACCTGGAAAGACTTTAGATCTCAATTTCGTTTGATTAGCATCACATAAACACACGCAGCCAAGCTGATCTCTCTTATAACAAGTGTATCCTTGCTCCTGTGTGGATATCTGATTTTTCCAAGATGCCTCTGTGTGAAAAGCTGGTATGACTTAGCCTGGAATAATCATAACCACCTTTGTTTCATACACTTTTTTGTTCTGGGGCTGTGTGAGAGGAGAGCTGCGTGTGGTTGTCTCGGGTGGTAATTCTGCCCTGCTGGTGGTGCATCAGATCCCAGCGGCTCCGGTGTCACTTCTTTCCAGGCCGAGCTGAGATGAAATGACAGCAAAAAGCTGGGATGCTGCTGTGTCTGTTGGACCCCACAAGGCTGAGCTGATGCCATCCACAGCTGGCAGAGTGAAACAGTGGCCTTGTGGCCATCGAGGAGGTTGTGTCACCTGCAATCAGAGCTGACACTTGGCTGCTCAAGAATCAGATCAGAAGAGGAAAGGGAAAATAAAACCACCACATAAGGGTATTTTTCACAGTACCTGTTAAATGCAGGTTAACTTTCTGTTGGCATAAAATCTGTAGAGTTCTATCAACACAATCAAGATTTTATTAAAAGCCCTCAGGATTTTCCTCTGACTTTGGTAATTTCTGGAGGACCATTATCCGTAATTATTGGGATCCCTAAAAGCATCAATAAGCAGCACGTAAGAGTGTCTACAAGAGCTGCATGCTGTTCAGCTGCCTCTGAAGGGCTTCCAGTGGGCACTGAGATAAAACTTCAGAAGCCTGGACACCTTTTGCAGGAGAGGTCACAGCCTTAAAGCAATGCTGAGGCTGCTTCTCCCCAGGTGAAGAACACAGGACATCAAAGGTTGTAACTAAGTGACCAACCAACTTATCTACCTGAATTGTTTGTGGTCACTCCTTGACTCTCTAATTCTGCAAAGAGACTTCAAATTTTCTTCTATCAAAGGTCTGGGTACTTAGGCTTTGTCTCAATTAAATATCAATTCCCATAAGTTTTACTCATTTTTGATTTTCAGGGATTTTTTTTTTCCTTTCAACTAGCAGAGGTTGAAAATATCATTCTACTATTATACACAGTGGAGTGGATAACAATTTTTTACTCCCTACCTATCAAAATGCATTAAGGACACATAAAAGAGAAATTCACCATCTCTTTATCTCCGTGCATCTGCAGGAAGTTGAAAGAAAATGATGAATGGCAAAACATAAGAGCAAGGGCTCCCAAAATGAAGGAAGTGGTGTGATTAGGTTCTGTATTTTAAATTAGAGATAACTGCTCTGAATACATAAGTAATCAGACATCCATTTATGTCCTGGTTGGAATCTGAAGCTTTATTAATTGCAGTGGAATCATGTACAAAATGAAGACTTCCTCCAAAAAAACCAGGCTCATTCGATGAAGAACTTAATGTTTTATGACAGTGTTTTCCACATTAGAGTTCTGGCCATGGCTAAATCATCATGGATAAACATACATATATTTAAACAGAGAAAGGATACACTCTTTCAGCCTAAAAACTGAGCCACAGAAAAACCACTAGACTGAATACTGATTATTCATATGAATCATTAGTCAAACAAGAGTGAGAACCAAAAAAATACGAGTTACTATTTCTATTTATGATGTTCAAGTTTACGTGGCATTTCTAAAGGCCTTTTTTTGTCACACCCAGTTGCTCCATGTTGTTAGAAACAGAGATGGAAACTAGATCAAAGGACAGTCTGTGCTGCTAGTACTCACCTAGTAAACACCCAGTCCCCTTTTCCTTTCAGTCATATCCTTTTTTACACTAAACAAATCTGGGGTGACTCCCGTGTTTTTACCATTTAGTTCATCACATGAATTCCAGTGGAGGATGCAGCAAAATGAAGACAAACACGAGATGAATATTCAGAAAATCTGGATAAACAACTGAATATCTAATATTTCACACACACAAAAAAAGAAGAGGTCTGCCTTTTATCACATCGTGATGAGAGCACCCATAATTTATATGTTGTGTCATCTACATTTTATGAGACTATTTTGTACTCGAGAGAAACCTATACTTCTTATGACAAGTTATACAGTGTGATCATTGCAGTAGTTAATCTGTAGAAAAAAAATGAGCTAAAAATATCAGGCATGCTTGCTAAGCCATGTTAGCAGTGAATGTGGGTTTTAACTTGAATCTTAAAGAAGTACACTATTTCTTCCTCATAATCCTGCCTGAAGTTTGCAGAGCATGATTTGTTCTCCACTTACCGCTTTGCCATAGTCAGGCTTTTTTCCTATTACAAATCCCACATAGTTTATCCAGGAACCTGGGAGAACCTTGACAGCAAATCTGCACCACGAGGAAAGGCAGAAATAATAGAAAAGTTTAGCTCACAATAACAACAAATCACTCATTAAGTGGCAAACTAGATCTCCACTTCATTCACCCCCCTGCCAGTCTGTCTAAGTGAAAAATGTGCACCTCTGATGTTCTCAGCTGCAGCAAACATTTTCCTATATAACAAAACTCCTTTGAGTTCCTGCCCAGGATATGGCCCTAACAAAAGCAATCCCAAAATGAACCTCCTGTGGCTCTCGCCGTGATTATTTTATTGTTTGCTACCCTCTGCTGGCTTTTTTTTTTCTTTGTCACACTGAACAGAAGCTGCTGATTTTCACTGTGGGAGCCTTCCATAAGGGTGACTTACAAGGTTCACTAAATTCTTCCCTCTCCACTGGCATGGACAAGGACTTTCACCCAGATCACCAGTTTGGGTGAAATTTCTAACACCCAAAATCTCCCAGGAATGCAGCAATTACACTGCCTCAGCTCTCCTATATGCAGTGCCAATTCATTGAGTCTGACGCTTAGATACAGCAACTATGCCCATTTTTCTGACTTCTTCAGTAAAAATACAAAAACCCTCCATATGTTTCCACATCATTTGGATGAGAGTTCCATGTGCCCTTGATCTCCGCATTCCTCCAAAACATTTTTCTCCTTCATGATTTGTATGGTTCTGAGGGAGGGAGGGAGGGAAGAAAAAAAAAAAAGTGGACATCTTCTAGAAAATTAGGTAATCTTGACAGCAAACAGACCTTTCAATGCAAAACTGCAGGGGGAAAATATAGTTTGCAGCTGCAAATACATCACACTTGAAATCACAGGTAGAATCATTTCCCTGCAGTGTATGGCTGTTCTCAGAAAATTGTGTTTAGCCCTGAGACTCTCATTATTGAGGAGAGTTGTAAATTTGAGAGAGGTCAGTGCAAAGCCACTGATATGATTAAAGTGGGCTGGAGGCACTGACTTATGAAGGAAGATGAAAAGATCTAAATAAACATGGTCTGGCTGTGGAATGCTTTAAAGGCATCAAGATAACCATTAACAAATAGCTGAAGGATATGAAAACTAAGCAGAGAAAAAGATATATCTCAGGTACCACAAAGCAGAGTAACCAAAACTAATGAGATGAAAATTAAGCAAGGAATAATCTAAGCCAAGTGTCTGGATAAGCTCCTAGGAGTGGAATGCATCATGCCATGGAGCACTCTCTCGGGTATAATGGAAAACCTGTGGGCTGAGACAAATAGAGCTGGAGAGACAAAACTGGAGTGGCTGGACAAAGGGTTTAACCCTGCTTTTGTAGAGAATGAGGACAAAAATGTACAAATAGATCTTTTTCAACTCTAATGTCTCTGAATCACTGCAGAGATACCCCAGCAATTAACACAGTTCTATTGTTAATAAATCTGCTCATGCCTGGCAGAGAAAGCATCGTGGACTCTGTGAGTGCCGTGGCTTCAGACTCACAGAATTTCCATGCCCACTGCAGTTGGGCAAAGTGGGTCATGCCCAATTTTTCATTCACCAGTGTCCACAGCCATTCTCCTTCTTTGCAGGACTGTCCCCAGTTCATTCTTTCCCCAGTCTGAACTGGAGCAGCATCCTCCACTCAGGGGTTAGAGGCGGAGGAAGATGAAGACCTTCACACTTTTATAGCTTTGGTCCATTTGCATCTCCAATTTCACCAGTTAAACTTTAGCTAAGGATGGAATTTCCCCTCAGCTTGCCCCCCTTCTCAAGATGCTGGGTTACACATTTTGGGCCTAGGCCGGGCTGGGTGTCCTTGGAGAGCAGCCTGGAGAGGCTTTGTTCTGTCTGTCTCAGCATGAGAGAGCAGCAGCTCCCAGGCTGCAGGGCACTGCAGAGTTACACACTGGGAATGCAGAATCTGAAACATATAAAAGCTAAAACCTAAGGCATCAGCCCCATGGTCACAGGCCAATGGAGCCAGCATGGGTGAGGTGTGGCAGGGGGCGCAAGGCCTGGCCTCCCTGCCTCCTGCCTTGCTGACCATGCTGCAGCTCCTAGGGAAGAATTGAGACATTTCTCAAGCAGAGAGTTCCTCAAGACATGAATTCAGTCCCTGCCCTACAGGTCACTTCAATGAAAATGATGGAGAGAGCACTTGTGATTTTGGGGCCTTTCCTCAGAGCTGTGCCAAAGCTCAACTCCCAGTGTTTTCAGTTGTGTTACGTCCTTAGAAAAGCCTGACCTAAGTGATCTGCCCGAGCTCAGGTGTGCAGCCCGTTTCAGAGAGAGGACTTGAAATTTACCTCCCAGATCCAAACCTCCCGATGGAACCAGTGGACATCCCTGTCTCTGAAATAAAAGACTGTCTTGATGTGAGCCTCAAAATGTCCCTCTCAGTTTCCTCGTTGTGCCCTGTGACTGTCAAATTAAATCTTTACAAACAATGATGCGAGATGAATCTCAGTCTTCTCGTTACAGTNGACAAGAAAACCCTAAACCCAACCCTTATCTGTTATATACCGAAGTCATTATCTATTTTACAGCCATAAAAAAGTACATTAAAATGTCCCAGCGTGCTCGTAGCAGGGTCATGATTTGTTGGTGCCTGAGAGGCCAGCTCAGTGCAGGCTGACAGGTGTTTAGGTCAGGGTGAAATACAACCTCCGTGCTCCCACTCAGGAGCTGGTACCAGCTCTGGATGATTTGCCAAATGAGGATCTATTTGCAAGGTTTTGGTTTTGACAGATAAATAGCCCATCCAAGATTTTTTCAGTGCTAGGGCATCCAGGAGATTGCCCCATTTATGGTGCTTTCTGCAACCTAAAGGGATTTTAATCAGCTCTACTGGCATTTTAACAAACTGAGTTTGCCTTCGGTATCTCAGACACCGAGATGTGCACACGTCTTCAAAGCAGAAACAAGAGGAAAGAAGAGAGAAAATGCAGAGTCCCACTTTCCCGGAGATGAAGTTTTGCACCATGAAACTATCATAGAGCAAAAGGCAGAATAAAAAGGTAATGAGATCGTGCAAACGCCAACATATTTGTTAAAATTTTACATCTTCGGTATAGATTAAGGATTAAACTTTCAGTCCTGGTGCACCTAAGCCTACATAGTCTATTCTTCTCAGGCTGATCAGACTCCAGGTTATGCCTCTGTCACCTGTCTCTTAATTGTGACATCCTGAATGCAAGGTGGAAATCTTTGGAAAACACAAAGCACCATTTAAACCAGAAAATGCAATTCAACACGTAGTGGAAACCCACAACGAAGTACTTGAAAGTGCATAAGGATGGTGCAACACAAGCATGAAATGGAGATTTCCCTCTATTCTGATAGGAACTGGCCTGGTAATAAGAAAAAGATGAGACTTGTAATGACATGGGGTCATTTGCCATCATGTTGGGGCATTGAGCTCTTGCTGAAAGAACAAATTATCAACTACAAAAGACAGCTTTCCTTTGATTTTTTTTTAATCAAGAATTTCAAAGTACAAATAAGGATTAAGCTGCCTTCCTAAGCTTTCTCTGAAGAACAAACCAGAGAGGGCTTTTTTTTTCATCTCTGCTTTCATTTGGAATTATTGGTAGATGACCTGTAAATAAACTGAAGTATCTTCTCCCAGGAAAAATCACATCAAGTCCAGTGAATTAAATATCTCACTTGTACCAACAGAGTTAGAAAAAAGGGAGAAAAAGACTTCTCAGTGGCAAACTTGGTTTTTATTTTAGGGAATCTGTATCACCTCACTACACACGGTCAGTTTTAGCACTTTTACCCTTCATGGGAAGAGTGAGTGGGTGGGCTGGGCTGAGCTGCTGGCCAGGGTTAAACCAGGGCAGATGCTCAATGAGAGAGGTCTCAGACACAGCCCAGTGATGCTCCTCTTGCTACCAGGCCACTAAGAGTGACCAAATCCCTCTGAGTCCCATCATACAACCAAAATTTTTATCTGCCTTGCTGTCCACCCCCCCAGACACCACTGTCCAGCTTGGGTGTGGGAACAGTGACTGTCCAAGGCCCCTGCTCCAGCCCAGGCACAGGACACCCACTGCTCTCCCCCAGACACCTCCAGCCATCTCTCCCCAGCACATCAGGAGTGATTTAAACCCGTGCTGACAGCTCCAAGGCTCCCTCTCCAACCCATACCCAGGAACGTGCTCTGTGGTTTTCCCAGGGACCAAGTGAGACTGACCAGCCTGGAGCTTCCCCTTCAGCCGACCTCTCTGACTGTTTGGAATGTGGGTGTGACATTCACCTTTTTTTTGGTCACGAGGGTCATCCCTGGGCCTCCCAGAGGTGACAGATGTCTCCCCCTGCACGGGCACTGGCCAGCTCCCAGCACCCTTGGATGAAACCCATCGTGTCCATCCTGTCCATCCTGTCCCACTGACCCAGGGGAGGTTGTCCCCAGCCTGATGCTCACCCAGGCCTCAAGCAGCCTGGTCAAGTGGGAGTTGTCCCTACCCACGGCAGAGGGAATTGAGGATGTTCTTTGAGGTCCCTTCCAACCCCTTAATATTCCATGGTTCTGTGATTCTGTGATTGAGCACCTCTGCCTTCTGTGCCTGCTGTCACACCAAATCAATTAACGTCTTAATCACAGCATCAATAACTTAGCTACAGAACAAATGAGGCCGCAGCATGTTTATTTCTCCCTCAGAAACAGAGATTAATAGTAATTAAAATATTTCTTAATTAAGGAAACAGTGATTTGGGGATGGAAGGGTGTTAGTCTTCTTATTAGAAATAGATGTACAACAACAGTACAAACATATCCACTAAAACCATTAAATGGAGAAGACACAGATTTGAAAAAATGCTGAACAATTTTTATCTTTAATTTACTGTATTTTGCATTATTTGGGGGGTTATTCCTGAACTATTGCTAAGCAAACCTGCCTGAGCACTGCTCCAGGTACCCCTGGAATAATTGTATTAATGTCTTCCTTCAGAACAGCTGGACCAGTGTTTCTATCAATAGCATTCATCAATTATTACTTAGATTTCCTCAACATTTTTTTTTTCCTGTAGAGGTCCAGACACACTCTTCACAATCCTTCACCTTTTTTTTCCTAATTTGTGGATAAGAGCAAGCTTTAACTTTCTCCCCAAGTGAGGTGATCTTAATATCACACTTTTTCTAGTCCTCGTTATTTTGGCACAGCTCATCTACTTCATATGTGGGTTTTCTCATTGGTTCAATTTTAAAATACACTTTTTTGTCCCAACTCTCATTAAGTTTCTTCCACTCTAAGACTTAAACCCTACTAATTTGCAATGTCCCTGTTATAAATTAGAAAAAAAATTTTTTTTCTTTTTTTTCACAGAAATTCAGGCTTCATATACTTGGGAGCTTAGTTACTTCATTTTAGGTCACTTGACTGACTTTTTTGAACACAAATTTTTCGATGCTGTAAATCTATTCAGACTTAGGGTCTGGCAGCACTTTTAATGTCACCCTGGCATGACAAATTCAAGATAATTGAATTTGTGGCAACAAGCAGCAACAGTAAGAGTGATACCAC
>VWZT01012902.1:44454-58798 GCA_013397055.1 Pachycephala philippinensis | reverse complement strand
GTCAGCACTACCCTATCTGCCTAAGAGAGCTTCTGATCTTCAGATTACAGCAGTTCTTGCTCACTCTTGATACATTGCCTACCACTGAGCAATCATTTATAAATACTAATTCCACCCTTCCTTTGTTGGGGGTGCAAAACTGCTTGCTCAAAACACAAAAAGGCAATAACAAACTTGTCTGGAGGTTGATCACTCAGTGCTGATCTCTTTGGTCGTTTTGAAGCATCAAAGGGAGGTTTTGCCTCCGGCCTTTGCCATTTGTCTCTGTGTTCTTGTCCCTTGCTGACCTCCTCTCTGCCCCCAGGTCTTTATCTGTTATCTCTGTTAGGATCTCTTTGGTTTCTGATGGGAAATGATGCACTGCCCCTACTCTGTGAGGGCTCTCTAGAGTACCAAGGACATTGTCATGGCACAAAGCAAAGCTGGGAAATCTTCAGTCAGCTTCTAATTCATTTTCACTGGGGAAACTGAGGCCGTGGAGGAGCTCCAGCTGAGCGTCAGTCAGAACTCTTCCAGAATAAAGCACACTGACTTCACAACAAGTCACCAAAACCACCAGGTTAGGGCAAGCAGCAGAAAGAAACCTGCTCTGCCCCTCCACCCCACCAAGATGTGCATAAAGAGAGGAACTTGTGTAAGATGAGGCATCCCAGAAATGTAACCAGCACTGGATGTCTGGCCTTTTGATTCCTACTGTCATGAAGCACCTCCAAAGCCACAACGAGCTGAGGAGGGGGACTCAGTTCCCATGGGTTGTGCAGCTTCCATCCCTCATCCTTGCCAACGCCCCCTGGGAGAGCAAAGATGCACTGATTTCAGGGAAAGAACAAAGTTCTCCCTTGCCAGGTGAAAAACTCATCCCCGCCATAGTGGGATGCTCCTGAATTATGCAGAAGGGAACAGTTCACACTCTGTCTCTCTGTACTGAATAACAATGATTTACAGGTTTAGCTTTTGTCCTCAAAACATGAGGAAACAATTCTGCCACGCCTGTTCTCTGCAAAATTGTTCTTCCCACCTTGCTGACACGACTCCGGACTGAAATATTTACTGCCTTTCAATTCTAGATAACATGGGCAGGACTGGATGAGCTTAAAGGTCTTTTCCAGCCTAAAAGATTGTGTGATTTCATTCTATGGATTATCCAAAGAATTAACTGTGTGTAGAAATACATCTTTAAGTGTGATGTGGAAGGTCTTGAGCAGCAGAAGGGTTTTTGCTCAAATCACTCCCTTAAGTACCTTGACAATATTCCAGGTAACATCCTAACAATAAAACACGTATTAAGTTATAGATTTAAGCATATACTAAGAAATAGCCCCAAAATCAGGCTTATTAATGGAAAAACATCATGCACCACACCCCAAAATACTGTAAGACTCAGCTTTGTAATGGCTGAGGATGGATAATCCTCACAAATATTCTGAAAAGCACTATAAATGTTCCTCATCTTCTCCAGGTCTGACACCACTTTTTAATAGTGGCAAGTCAAGCTGAATCTACCCTGGTTTTTCTGAGACACCACAGTAAAAACCAGCAGGAGGGGAACTGTGTTTCATGAAAATCTAAAGAATGTTTGAAGAGTTAACAGGAAATGGGAGACAGCAGAGAGCTTTAGCATGAAGGGAGGTGACTCTCTCCTTTTCATGTGGACCACAATGTCATCAGTCAAATGTCAGATCGTCCTGATTTCCCTGCTCCAGAGGAAATTAAGACGTTTACCAAGACATTTACCATTTACTGAAAGCTCTACTTTGATTTTAGGCAAATACCAGCTGTTTTGGTTTGCATTAACATATTTTTTCTGCCTGTTTATAAAGGTTTTTTTTCTTCTTATACATTAAAAAAAAAAAAAAAAAAAGGGACAGTGACTCATGAGTAGATGCCACTTTGGAGTAGCCTCCAGCAGACACTGAGATCTCCTGACAACACCAGAAACTCAGGGAGGAATTGCAGATTAGTGGCATTAACACCTCCAACCTTCCAGAAAGCTCTTTTCCATGTTTTCATTTCACTGGGCATCCATCAGTTCTTCTATGAGGGGAGGAAAGAGTCTCAGCTCCCTCTGTTGCTCTACCTTCTGTTTTTTTTTTTCTACTACGGCCACAATTCCTCTACACACTCAATAATTCAAACTTTTTCCATTGTTTCAAGCTCTCTTCATGTGAAAAATCCTCTGACATCTCAAATGATGTGCTTTGTACTTGAATCTTTATTTAAGACAGGATGACCTTAATATAAAGATTTTCTCTCACTTTTATTTATGATAGGGCTACGAGAGTTAATACTTGCTCAAGCTTTAAGCACTATTTTTATGTAATGAAAACAAGGCTATAAATAAAAATAAAACCAGCTGTCATTTCTCACCTTAAAACCAAACAAAGGATGGTCAGACCCCGAGCTCGTGCACTCGTAGCATTTTCCCTGACATTCTGGAATTCCTGAAGCATTAGGCACAGAAGTAAAGACAATGCATCTACACGTGCAACAGCAGCACTGAAATTTCAGTTTTGTTCTACACATTTTTTTCCTGATACAACCCACTTTGCCTCGTTGACCACCGTGGCACAGCTGAGCAGATGTTCTCTCTGAGCTCCTCTCCTGCGAGGCACAGGTCTCTCTCCAGAGTGATCACAGCTAATTTATAACCCATCAAGGTGTATGAAAAATTCAGATGGCTCCTACCAGTGTTGAGAGAGCTTCCAAGAAGAAATGCCTTTGGAATTCATCTGAGAACAGAACTGGCATTATCTGATATTTCAGTGCCACGTTGCCAGCAGCTGTTTAATATTTTCGTATATGCCATTTGCCCTCACTAGAGCATTAGGCTTCCACTTTTCTGGTCTAATTACGCAGGCTTATATTTTGATTTTTTAATATTTCAAGGTCAGCCATTCTCCCACAGGATCTGTTCAGTCTATTACTAAACTGATGTCGCTTCAGTGCCTGCCTACAGAGGGAAACTAAAACTGAGCCATTTAAAGCGCTGCAGCTAACTTTCAAGTCGTTTCAAGGGAAGAAACCAAAGTATTTCATTTCTGGTAAACCACAGCTACACTGAAGTCGAGCTACCAAGAAAAATATTGCAAATTGCAGCATGGGCCATGTGTTGTCATGTAGGATTCTTCCAATTCACCTTCCTCTTGTGACTGTGGGGACAAAACCACTGTGCTCTAACCAGAGCTCTGCCCCTCCTGTCACAACCATTCCGTGCTGAAAAAATAATCAAACGCCCACCAAGACAAACACCCAGACACCAAGGAGTCAGGAAAATTGTGTCCCTTTCAGTAATGACCAATAAAACTGGAAAGTGGAGGCAGATTCACATCTGTACGTGCAACTGTTTTTATCAATGTGATTGTTCTGACACTGTAGTGCTTCTCTTTTCCAAAAAATACTCAAGCAGTTGGTGAGAACAGACACGGGATTGTGTCAGCTGTGGTGAGAACACTTGCCTGAGAGGTGTGAAAGCTTAATTATTTATTCAAAGCAGTAGGGCTTCAGTGGGAGACCTGAGCAGGCTCTTCTCCCGCCTCTTCCCTCGCTCTCTGGAGCAAGTTACAGACATCCATCAGGGAAATGCAGGTTCACATCCTCCAGGAAATGAGAGAACTCCATCTGAGCAGTTGCTCTACCCCAGCAGCACTTGACATCTCCACCTGTTGACTTTAACCCACATTTCTTTATTATTTTTGAAAGGAATGCTTGCACTGAGTAAAGTCGTTTTGGGAGAGTGGAGCCTTTTCCTCCAGGAAAAATGTAACAAATTATGGCTTCATTGACCATGACTTACTTTTTGCTCAAATACCCACCTGAGAAGTCAAATTTAACCCTGCCACTGCTCATTCTTTTTCCACCCTCTCCCATTAAGCTAACGAAACCGGCTGCAGATTTATTAATTAAAATTAAGATCTGCTAACATATCTGCTGTGGAATTTACAATCAAAAATAATTTTTAACTGATACAGGGTAGCCAAAAATGACACTTGGTAAGCTACATGAAGCAGATGGACAGCACAAGGGCAATCAGTGGATGTTTAAAGTTCCACTGTGAAAGTATAGGGAAAAATATTCTGAATAATTGTAAAGCAGAATCCCAGAAGCTGCAGAAAAGGTCCTGAATGATGCCTGTGAACAGCCTCAGTGCACGCAAACATTAAACACCATTTTTTAACTGCAATGTACAAGAAGTGCTCCTTCTGTTCAGTTGGGACACAAAATGCTGGTGAAGAGGGACTTAGGGAGGAAAAGGGGTAACTTCAGCACTGCAACAGAACAGGACTTGTAATTTTCAGGGGAAATCAGCACAGAAGAGAAATGAGCCAGGAAAGTGACTGGAAAAGATTAAGACTGGTGATCCAGAAAGACCCACATATATTTGAAATGAACATCTGACCTGAGAGGGAGTTACCCGCTTAAGGGAACGGAGCAGAGGAAAGGCAAGGGTAGGAAAATCACTCTGACTGATACTGAAATGCATCATGCTGCTCCTTATTAGTTTCCAGCACGCCCTCCTGGGTGAACCCAAGTCAGCACCCTACCTTGGCAAAGCTTCAAACATCACTGTCTAAAGTTTGCTGCTAGACATAGAGCAGGAGCTTTAAGTGCAGCTTGGAATTTCCAGCAGGAGTGTCCCAGGCACTTACTGCAGGGCAGTGATGTCCACTCACCCAGACACCCACACCACCAAAAGACATGAGATGCTCCAGGTGCCGGAAGAAGTTTAATTACGGAGCTCTCTCCAAACTGCAATTGCCTCCACAATCGCAAACACAGTTTTTTTGCTGGTTAACCTGAGCAGCTCAGCAGAAGGTGAGTCCTCGCAAGGACTTGGCTCAGTGACCTCCCCACCACACTGCGGGCTGGCTGCACCTTCACACCCTTCCCTGCTCACAAATCCTGCCTCACTGAGAGCACAGACCTCCAGCTCCCAGACAGAGATGCACTTTTGCTTCCTGCTTCCCGTGGAATGTTTTGCAGTGCGCTGTTCCGTGAGAGTTCACCCCGCTGGCGTCCCTCAAAGGAGACCCACAGAGCTGAAATGGAACAGGCAGCTCTGCTCAGCAGAAGTGTCCCTCACCATCCACTGAGAAAAGTCACCTTCTGACTGCTGTTCCATTGAGAAAATAGCACTCCTGTGTTGGTTTTCAGCTGCAGCATCCAGACCTCTCTCACCTTTCCTTTTTCAAACCAAGTTTCTCTTAATTTCTCACCTATAGACCATAAATGTCTCACCTGTAGACCACGAATTTTTCACATATAGACCATTAATTCCTCATAGCACATACTGATTCAGCACAGCTGATTCTGGCAGGATGAATATTTTTCTCTTACACAAAGATATTAGATATCATGAGGTTTTTTTTCTAACCAAGGTGTGAATTTGTTAGATTTTTTTCTTAAAGTGCATTTAAGGCTATACTTTGGAAATTTAATGAATTTTTTTTGAAAGCACTACGTTCATTTTCTTGTGAAATAAGGTCAACTGGCATCAATAACCTTTACAGAAAGTGGACCTACATAGGCAGCAAGAAAGGCAGGTCTCACAGAAAAATGTGAACACTAATCTAATCTTAGCCAGCCCACACCAATTGCTCTTTCTGCCTTGAAAGTGTGGCACCCAAATTACAGCATTTTATTTTATTGCATACTTAAAGATGACAACAGCAGCTTGCCCATCACCTTGGAAAAAACCACCGTAGGAGCAGGGGATATTTGATTTAAGATCATGTGGTAAAGCAGTTCCAAATGAATGCTGTAGGTCCAAAAATAAAATACAGGTTAAATGTAGGTAGCTAAATTCAAAATCAAGTGCCTATTAGATGGCTAATTCTACCTTCTCATGCCATCCTGCTCAAGCCAGTGCTCTCATTCTGGCTTTCAGTTGCCTAATTCAAGCATTTTAATTATCCCTCTCTGGACCACAACACACGACTTACCACTAAATCTATTCAGGGTGCATTTCACTGGTTGTGCATTCTCAGTTTTCCACCTGGCAGCAAAAACAGCTGCCTCTCACTTTATTGTGAATTAGCATCAAATTGTGCACAGATAGGTGTACTTCCCTCTGTATTTGATGTTATAACTCTTTCAGCACACTGTGCAAGGAGTTAAGTGGCTTCATAAGTACAAATCTGTTTTTAATGAAGAAATAATTAGGTAAATCTACAGAAAGCACGGAAATTTTAGATTACGTGTGCAAAAAACACTGAATTCTTTCACCACCCTGGATCGGATCTACCTATAAAATTCAATAATCCTGCTGCGCCCAATACCTCATAAACACCTCTTTTTCAAACAACATAATTTGCTGGTTTCCTAAAATAGAAATTAATAAAGAATTTCCTTAGTAACATAGAATTTAATTTTTGTTTTAAATTAAGGCTCTTCCTTTGTAGTCCCTCATACCAGAAAGCTGCAACCAAGATCAGCAAGTATTCTGAGTATGAGAGGCAGAATAATTTTGGATTATTGTTATGTTAAAGGAATGTGGAAAATACAAAATTCTATATCCAGAAAACTAACTCTTTCAGACTGAGTTTCTGTCCAGTGTATTCCACAGCTGCCTCAGTCTGCAGGGCTGAAAAATCTGCTGACATGAAGAAAATAATGCAATGTTTAAATTATTCACAAAATACTTGAAAATATGTTGCCCTCGTTGTTCATCCTTGTTCTAAGAGTTTACTGTGATCATAAAATTTTTTTTCACTGCTGGGAAGAAGGATGATTCTTTACACCAATTGCTTTGGTGGTGCTCTCCTGTCACAAAGGCCCCCACAGCAAATGAAGACTGAAGAACAAATTGTTTAATCTCTCTCAGGATTATCCAATAATGCACAAGGAATTCGACGGAAAGTTAATATTAGATCCACCGGAAAATTAGTATATGATGCAGGAAAGAACTGAAGAAGGGTTGTTTTTTCATTGACTGTGACATCTTTCACAGAAAACTTCATTGGTGGGGACAGAAATACTGGCAGGTTCAAAAAAAGACATGCACACACATATACATAGCAATTATTTTTAAAAGTACAAACGAGACAAACATTTTAAAAATGGCTTTTCAGGTATTTTAGGAGGGAATTTAGGTATTTATTTGTGATGCTATGAAAACATCACTGCAATTAATCACTGACACAAAATAGCATATGGGCAACTTTTTTTTGTTTGTTTGTTTGGCTTGGGTTGGGTTTTTTTATTAAATCTAAGCAGGTTTTTTACAGTTCATCCCCAGCTCACCCAGTTATTTGCCTACTGCTTGTGGTGAATGGTTCGTGGTGCAGCTTGAAAGGAGCAGAGGCTCTGAAGATAGGAAACCCTTTTTTAAATACTCCAATCCTCTTTATAGATCAGGGAGAGGGTCCCTGTGGCTGGAGCTCTGCAGGGTTATATCCTGAACTGCTATTTTAATTTACATCCTCTACAAATGACAGAACCCCTCTGTTCATTCTGTGTTTTGG
Source organism: Pachycephala philippinensis (assembly GCA_013397055.1). NCBI lineage: Eukaryota > Metazoa > Chordata > Aves > Passeriformes > Pachycephala > Pachycephala philippinensis. The sequence continues at coordinate 51,338 of VWZT01012902.1, read as the reverse complement.
CCAGCAAGGCTTCATCACCTTTTCTTTTTTAATTTATTTTACCATTTTTCATGTGTTTAACTCTTCTTCCCTTCTTCTAGATCCTCTGCAGAGCACTAATGTACCTTTTAAAACAGATAAACTCTGCTGCTAAGGATATATCTTTTGCATTTATTGCAAAAGTATGAGGAAAGCTGGGCGAAGCTGAAAGACTTTTACTATGTAGGGCTTGGATTTTCAGTAATGTGGCATAGCTCACAACCATAAAACTTCAGCATTCCAGCAGCATTTGGTTCTCCTCATATGAATGGTTTCATAGATTGTAACCCTGAATTTATGCAGGTGAAGTTAATTTCAACACTGGTGAATGAGATTTTTTTCTCCCATTTAAATTGTTTTTCTTAAATAACCATCCTCATTTAAAAGGGAAAAATTCCCTGAATCTGGTCTCTTTAAGACTCTTTTTCTAGCTGTGCTCAGAAGACATATTTCCATATGAAAAGGTAAATCATCATTTTCTTATTATATTGATTTTCCACTTACTGTGACGGCAAAGATTTTCACTCTTCCTAAAAAGAAAATAAAGAAGGATCAAAGTCAACACATTTTTATAACCTGATGAATATTTTCCACACTGAATCACTCAAGAAATTAAAACCAACAGTCTATAGCATTTAAAATCACAGTGCTAACGCACCCCAGTGTACAAATGCTGCACTCCCAAACATTTAAATCCATTAAGTTCTTGGCAGCCCTGTCTTGTGTGTGCATATGTTTAATGTGTTTGTACTGACAGAGACTCCACTCCAAAATACTCTACCAGATAGGGATCATGAGATGGTATCAAAAGTGATTCACTGGATCCTTTCACAAGTCAGACAAGGTTTTAATCCCTTTTGACAATTTTTCCAAGAACAAGTAAACAGGAAATGAGAATAACTGCATCCAGCTTTCTCTCAGCTACACCGATGGAACCCCTGCACAGAGGACGAGCAATATTATTTGTGTTGACCCATTTATACTCAAATAATGAGTATTAAATCTAGCAAATTCCAAAAAAACACCGTGAAAGCCACACCTGTGGGTAGAAACACTGCTGTCAAAAAAGGAGCATTCTGCTCCCACAGAAATGTCCCTGCAGAAAATGTGTTAATAGACTCAAAAGACAAAGTGACTGCTTCCTTTGCAGGGAACCATATCATCCCTGACTTTCCAGCAGCAGGATAACACAGAGATACGGGTGGCTGTCACATCCCTCTCTTTCACCAGCCCATCACAACGTATCAAACTCCTTGGAGAAAATACTCCTGGGATAACCAGGACACAAAAACCTTAGTAGAATTCAAGACAATAATCAGGAGTGCCTTTTAAGCCATGCAAATGGAAAAAGAATTGTGACACCTTTCACGAGATGTCTCTCCCAAAATATTTTTCAAATATTAACACCTCTCATTTGAGGCGCATCCCATAAGAAACCACAAAGCAGTGCTCAAATAAGGAACTGATATCAGAGCTTCTCATGGTTATTAAAAGATATCCCAGCTATAATTGAAGCCAGGGAGCTACAATCAAGATGATCCTTATTAAAATAAACTAATGAGATTTGACAGAATATGAATTTAAGCCTAAATACCAACAATGTCACGCTGTCAGCAAACGAAATACATCAGCTGAAAACTGTTGCATTTGATTCGAGGCCCTATCATGCAAAACAAGAAAAGAGGTCACCCTAGACCTTCAGGGAACCTGTTCTTACAGAAATTTTAATTCTGTTCACAACCCCTGGGAAGCAAAAAATAATGAACTGCCTTGCTCAGAGATGTAAGAGGTGTACTAGTCACACACTGGAAGCACCACGGTTCGTGTTACCTCATCCACCTACATGGAACACACAGCTGAAAGAGCAGTGATAATTGGGACTAGATAGCATGCTCCTTTACTCACACTGGAGATCCTACTTCAATGGGCCTGAGCAAGTGTTAATAATTTCCCCAGAACGTGTGGGACACCGAGCCTGGCTCTTGTTTCAGTCAGGTGCAGCAAGAACGGGGTTTGTACATTGCTGAGTGTGATACAAGAGTTCCTTACAGAGCATGGAAGCTGTAAAATTAGGTGGGGTGAGCCAGCAACCCTTTAAAGGAGTCTCTGGGTCAGCTCCTCATAGAACCTTGTGAATTCAGACATCTGAGCCTTTTTTGGATGCAGTGGGGATGCCAAAAATATTCCCCCATCCAAACCTCGGACTGTATACGCAAACCCAGGCCATGCCACAGGCTCACAAAAAGTGACCCTAAATTGTGACACAGTGTCAGTCCCACACATCCCTGGGCCAGCTGGCCTCAGAGTGTGAGCCCCGAGGGCTCTGCCTCTGCATCCCAGCTGGTTTTGTGCCCTGCTGTCCACTGCCTTCCTGACAGCCAAGTGGCTGCTGGCTCCTGCATGGGGGTCCACGATCCAAACTCCTCTAAAGCTAAAATCCATTTACCACCACTATTTGAGTGTAACTACAACTCCCCACGTTTCCACATGCCTCAGAAAACACCAACCAGCACAGGAGGAAAGCTCTGCAACGCTGCAAGCCCTGCAGCACCATCCCAGCCCGGAGGCACTGAGCAGCTCCCAGCACAAGCCAGGACCAGGCACCAGCTATCCAAGGCCACTGGCACAGCCTCTGCCTGCAGAGCAGGCACTTGGGAATGTGCCACTGGAAAGCTGAGCAGCCTCTTTTTATATTGGGACAAGCAGCTGGTTAGAAGCTGCGCTCAGATTGCTCAGTGGATGTTTTGCAGACTGGCCAAAATCTTCAGAGTTTCAGTGCTGCTTGGGAGGACACGCAGCAGCAAGCAAAGAAATCTACTTCTATTGGCTTGGGCTGCCTGGTAGTTCAGTCATAAAAAGTGTGTTTTTCTGTCTGAATGGCTTGAAAGATGGTAGCACAGTCAGTTTAGCTGAGTTTTGTTGGTGATGGTCCAACACTGAGCAAAAACTAGCTCAGTTTTCCATGTAAAAATGTCACTCCTCAGACTCACTTCTAGTTTTGAGAGCACCACAATTGCCTGAAAGCACGTGGTTCATGATATTAAACGCCAGAAATCAGTCATGTTCATAGGGATTGAAAAATGTCACCTAATCTGTGTGGGAGAGTTCCCGTGGTCTCTGTGGGATGTTGCAGTCCCCACACACAGAGAAATCCCTGATTTTCCTACAGTCACAGTAGACACTCAGTGGCTACTTCTGAGACTCATTGCAGTCATATGTGTAACTTTAAAAGGTGAGACTGGTAAAAGCAAATCAAGTCGTTTACAGGAACTGATGATTTTCTTTCAACTTACCCGAAAAATCAGTGTTTAAGACAACAGAAGCTGGTAGTTTGCTTTTACTAGTATCTTATCCACTACTGAACTTGTTCAGTTCAAAGATTGCCTTCAAAATTTTGTTTTTATCACTTCCTACACCTGATTTCTGCTATCTAATGGAATAAAACTTGCTCGTTTCTGGGGTGTGCAGAGCAGGAATGCTCATGACACCCGTGACACCTGCAGAAGGTACAGTGAAAATGCAAAGTATTTTGCTAACTTGAGTGCTGGTGGCAGAAACTTTCCTGCTTCTGCTTATACACTCCCCGTAACAAAGTCTTGCTCCTCATCTTCCTTCTTCTCTTCCTTTTTGGCTTCTTGATCACACTCCACTTCTGTCCCACCAATTCACCTCCAGGGTCTATCAGGAAAACAGAAATATAGTTAAGAGCAAAACATTTTGAGCTTGCAGGAGATGAGAAAACACACTTGGCCTGGCACATGGAAGAGCCCCAACTACTTGTGAGACTGCAAGCATTAACAGCAAAAGAATTCTCAGAAAAGCCTGGAACAAGCCCAACTCGCTAATAAGTCAAATCAAGTTCCAAGGCAAGGCAGAGATAACACAGATCAGGAGACAAAAATCAATGAATATTCTGGAGAGAGCTGTGTAAAGATTGCGTGATGAAGTGCTAAGTCAAAAGTGTGTTTATATGAAAATCATTCTGCTGATACAATCAGGCAAAATGGAGACCATGCAAATTCCTTTTACAGAGCCCGTGCATCGATCTCCAGAGAAAGTGATGTTAGAAGAGAGATAATCTGCATTTTTTTATGAACTTTTTTTTTTGGCATTCCATTTCTTAAGCGGTGGAAATGAGAATACTGTGAAAAAGGAAAAGATTATGTAGCCAGGAGTATTAAAGAGCTCTCACTGAAACCTGACAACTAGTCTGAAGAAAACAACCTCATAGTCTAAAAAGCCCAACTTGTAAAAAAGAAAGGGAAAACACTGTGGACTGAGAATCTATAAATAATCCCAAATGGAAAGCTGACTGTTCAGCTGGCATAAAATAATTTCCTTTATTTTCAGTCAGTTTGGAAATCCAATGTTTTAATATGTTTTCTTTTGATTACATAATTGCTTAATGGGTGTTGCTTGATTTGTCACCATATTTGTGTTTCTCTTCTGTGTTTTTCATGTAAAAAATTTGCATGAATGTGTAGGGTTGTTTCCAGAAAAAAACACATAAATAAAAAGAGTGTGTTCTGCTCCTTTTTTTTTTTTTCCCGGTATATTTCAGTAGCTTTATACCAGTGACTCACAGCGTCCACCCTGCTGAATTTTCCAAGCAGAGGAAGTGCATAACTCACATTTTTCATTTTATTATTAGCTTTTACCTTACATCTTCCTCAATGGGATCAAGTGTGCTTCATTTCTACTGCCTGAATCCTTCCCTTTTCCTGGCTTCAGAGTGGGCACCTCCCTGCAAATGGAATTTGTGGTGAGTGGCCATAGGAAGAGTGAAGGAGGGGATGTCTGGGGTGCCTTGGGGACCAGCAGCAAATCCATTTCTGATCTCCAAGATACCTGCAGGAAAAATGATGGTGGAACTTGAAGACAACTGGCAACAAAAGAGTTCTGAGAACCTAAAAGCTGTTGCATAGAGAAAATGGGCTGTGCATCTCTCCTCGGACAAAAATCTTCCTGCAGGAAGATGTGCCTGGCACTGTTTGCCAGCTCCTGATTTTCCTGACAAATCCTAAATGGGCCTCGCTGCAGCACTAAAGAACTCTAATTTTTGTATCAGTTGTGTATGTTTATGGCTTTATGGCCTTTTCCTCCCCCCACAAAAAAACCCTGACAGGCACCAAAAACTGTGATTAGAAAATTTCAGGATGGAAATTGCCATTTCAGGATGGCAGGACTTTTATGAGCTCTAGAAGCAAGACACTCCACAAGAGAGCGAGGCAAAATCAAAAAAACAAAACTCTGAAACTCCTCCTCTCTTGCTCTTTAGGTTTATCTGGAAGATCATGCTTTAGCTGCTGTTTTCCCAATATCCTTCTCCTCAAAGCCTGAAAAACAGCCAGTTTTGAGTAGCCCCAGTGGGAGTTTCCAAACCCCTTTTTCATGATAGTCCAATGCCACATGAATGACAATACTCACTTTGGCAGAGAATGCCATCTTTGCATCCATATTAAAAAGGAAAACTCAAAAATCTTTCATAAAACGATACTGAATGTTCATTTTTCGAGTTGTTGCTGCGGTCTGAGGTGCCAGGAATATTAATCAGCAGGCCTGTGAAGTTGCCAGTCGTGGCAGTGCTCCTAGGTAAAAGCAAACCTAATATCCGTTCATCTTATCTGAGCTGGGTTTAAGCAAACAGCTCTCACTCTGCACCCTTTCATGGTCAGATACTGGGAGGGGAAGGAAAAAGGAAAAAAAAGAAAGTCTAAACTATGCTTGGAAGAAAGGCAATAAACATCCTTGATCACTATTATAGATAGGGTTACTTAATGCCTCCTGAAGATGATGGATGTGCACGGAGCAGTGCTCTGCATGGGGAGCAGCTCTTCAGCTGGAGTTAACTGCACATCTCTCAAAAAAACCCTCCACGGGGCTGATACGGAAACATCACTATCAAGGTATGCAGAATAGGCCTCCAAAAGTGTCAGAACTGTGTGAAATCAGGGGTTTTTTTAACCTCTGTTGAGTGCTAATCAGGCAAGTTCCTCTGAGGCAGTGCACTAGCTCATGCCACGCTGAGCAGAGCTTTTGGTTTTAACCCAAAACTCCCGCAGAATTGTATCTATCTCATCAAACAAATCTTGTAATTAACATTCTGCTTATTTTGAACCCGTGCCTTTGCTCTACAGAGTGATAACATCTCCCTAGTACTTAATACATGGAAACACACATATTGCCCCAAAACAACATTCCTCTACCCTGCATCTGGCTCAGCAATATTCAGCTCTGGGGGCCTGAAGGATGACTGTGGAAAAGCTGGTTAAAAATGAACTTTCCCCAGATACATCCCCTTGGTATCCAGCAGCTCAACACTGCTCCATTAGCTGGTCTTCAAAACCACCATAAATGTGCCAGAGTTAATTTTAAGGTTTTCCAGAAGGCTTTATGCTAAGACTCTGTGATGTTTCATCCTCTTAGTTACCTGCACCTGACTCATAACTGGAAAAAAATACAATGAAGAACCACACAGGTTCACTTTGCTCTTTCTTTTGGTTTACTCTGTCTAATAAACCGAAAAAGAGGGCCCCTAAACCAAAAATGGGGTTCCTAAAAGGCTTGCTGACCCAAACCTCACAGCATAGGGTGTAGAGGAGCTGGAGTCTCTCAGCCCAAACCCGCTGCAAACAAAACAAGTAAACAACCCAGAGAAGAGTGCTGGGGAAATAAACATCAAGAAGCATGACAGCAGTGAAAAAAATCAGCGAAATGCCCGTTTTGGGTCACTTTCACTGCGCTGGGGGGGAGGTTCCAGCTCTCCCCACATCATCTCGGGGAGGGACGCAAGGTGAGAAGGGCTCCGAGGATGGGAATGGGAGGGGGATGGGGTCCCAACCCCGCTCTCTCCCCGGTGTCCCCGG